>JBAMCP010001004.1:0-29770 GCA_037075105.1 Lissocephala sabroskyi
GTTGCAAGCGGTCGTTCGGTTGGCGAAAGTTCAGTGCATTTTCTTTGGGTTCAGTCTTGTTTAATTGAGATTTGTTGTGGGATTTGGTGGAGGCTTCTTTCGGGCCGTTGACACTGGAGGGGCGGGTGGTTTAATTGCTGGCGTCGACGACGTTTTGGGTTTTTCGGGGCTCGGGCCAACCTTGTTGCTGCTGTTGGCTGTTCGCGTTGCTCTTGACTGACGAAATTGAGTTAAAATCGATACGGAGGCCCTGCCGGAAGGACCGCGCCTGCGCCCCGAACAGCTGATCCGGGGTGGGTCCTCCCGAAACGCCTTTGGCCAGCGTGCCAGGGTTGCCATACGTCCCAGCCGGTGCTGTGGGCGCTCTCGATTTATATATCGATTAATTTGCATATTGTTGTGTGGGCGCTGGTTGGTGTTGCCACCTAGTTGTTTTTATTGCTTTGGGCAAAGTGGGCCGGTCTGGCAGTTCTGGTTTGGCGCCAAACTATTTAAATTTGAATTTTCTTACCTCACACAATTTAAAGAGAAATTTAAATAATTTCTCTTAAATCTTTATGTGTTTGGGGCTGTGAATTCAAAGAATTTGAAAGAAAAACGTTAAGATTGGTTTTGAAAATTTCTTGCATTCATTTCATTGAATTGGTTTTTATTAATTTAATTTAATTCCTTTACTTTATGTAAAATAAGAAAGTATTAATAGTTTTGTATTAACAAATTTGTTGAAGGCAGGTATTTATATTATTATTATATATTTATGTATATCTTGTATATAAATTACAAGTCCGTTTTTTTTTTTACTTTTTTTTCTTCTTGTTGGAGGGGAGAGGGGATCTCTTTCTTTCTATCTCTTTAAATATATATATACTATATATTTATGTATAATTAATTAATTATTAAATATACGTCAGTTACCAATTAATTTATCTAGCACATCGCGAACGACCGAACTGCGTCCTGCGGGTTTCCTTCTTTCAACTTACTCTAAAGTGGGACTATTCAATAGATTTCTCATGTGACCTTAGAACCGTATGGTAAAAAAAAAAACAAAAAAAATACGCAAAAAAATATTACAAAGGATAAGAGATCGTATTATTCAAACGGATCAAGGTTCAGCATATCAGCAGCATTTCATCCAACACTTTTCCCCAACCTCAACTCAATTGTCCTTGTCTGTGTTTTTGGGTCTCGGATCTGGAATCTGAAATCTGGCAAGCGCAATGGGAGAGCGGAAATTCGAAACGAACGAAGCGCATTTTTTTTTTAAACTACGATTTACAAAAAAAGTTTTGATTGGAATTTGTAAGCTATAAAAATCTCTGACTGTCTTCCCCACTCCCAATCACAATCGCAGCCTCTCTCCAACTTTAATCGGGCCATACATATATAAGACTCTATATAGGTATTTACAATTTTGGAATAGTTCTATTGCGCAGCTTTAGCAGGAGTTTTCCTCCGTCTCTTCGTCTCGTTTTTATTTACACAAATGCTGGGATGCTGATGATGCACGCTGAATGGGGGGGAGCATCGACGAAGTGGGCCGATGAATATTTTTTTAGTTTTATTAAATTTGAATTTCAATATCCTATTAATCGTAATTAGTTTTTGAATTTATTCTCCCTTCGTTACCTACGCATTTTGACACTAAAAAGTTTCTCTCTCCTCTCGATCGCATTCAAGAAGCCTACAGGGTTGCTCGCGCTATCGGTATCGGTATCGTTATAACGGTCACGGTAACGGTGATTTATGCATATGTACGGGGCTGGCTATTGAGAATCTAGATCCTAAAGTTTTTGCATTAGATGGTTGCGTTTTGGTTTTTTTCTTGGTTTGATTAGTTGGTGTTTTTTTTTTTAAGTTTTTTTCTTTTTTTTTAGTTAGAATTAGCAATTAATTACAATTAGTACAATATTCAAAGTGAAAAGTTGCTTCTTGTTCGGTTCTTGGTGTTCGCTTGTTCGTTTTTTGGTTAAATGTCGATGCGGTTTTTACCTACAATTGCGATATAAAGTCGGCTAGGGACTTGGCTTGATATTACGAGCTATTTCTTATTTTATGGATTTGTTTCTCTCGTTTTTTGGTAAATTACAATATTTGTGCGCTTTTCGATATCCTCCGGGGTTTTTTCTAGTTTTATTTAAACATGTACAATACGTAGGGGGTCCTTGCTTCCCTTCGCTTCCTATGATTGGCTATCTACAGTAAAGTATTTTGGTATTTTTTTGGTATTTTTTTTTTTTTTTTTTTTAGTTTTTATTTAGAATGTCTGGGGGCAATAGCTTGGGCCGGTCCTGCCTGTCGGATCCTTTGTCTCTAAGTAGTAAGTACAAAACGGCAATTTTCTATTATCCTATAAATCGGCTGAATATGTGGACAAAGTTATGAACACGTTCAAAAAGGTACATCGAAATGCAAGGAGGCTGTCTTTTTTTTCCTTTAGTTATTTTTACGTTTCTTTTTTTTTCTTTGATGGAGGCTGCGAGACGATTGCATTTGCAGGAAGACTGATCAGGGTCCTGTGTGTGGTTGTGGTTATGGCCCTGATGGGAGCGGGGGGTGGGGGAGCGGGAGTGACGTAGGAAATCATAAGATTCTGGCGGACGGACGTAAACCAACACATGAATCCGACGACTACGGAATACTCTATGCTTCTTCTTCTTGTTCTTTCGTTCTTTGTTACATTAGAGAGGGGGTGGGGGTGGGGGGGCAGAGAGAAATGTATGTAAATTGGTAGCGGCTTTGGTTTTAGCACTAAAAATCGAATTATATATTGTATTATATTTGTAGATTAGTGGCAAGTATCTACTTTCTATGTACGTATGTATGTACGTAATGTATGTATAGGTACAAACTATGTATGTAAATTTTTATCTCCAATTTGCCAGAATTCTTAACTTTCTCTCTCTCACGCACACACACACGCACACACACACACACACAAGCAGAATCATTCAAAATAATTTAAGGATTACTTTAGACCTAGAGGCATTCATTGAGATGTATGTACATACATACGGTTCCTATATATGTAGAGAGTTGTATATTTCCGAATTGTCGTAGGGTAAAGATGTTGCATACAAAAAGGTTTTCATATATCTACATATACATATGGATGTTTGTATGTATGTATGCATGTATGTACATAGTAATATACATAGTTTCGCTCGCTTTCAAATATACATTACACATAATTGAATTCACTAAACTTTAAGGTTTCTATTTGGGTTTTTTTTTTTTTGTTATTTTTTTTAAATTACAAACAAGACAAAAACGCTTGCAATTGGATTAAAGTCCTGATCAGGCTAGAGATTTTAACACTAGGATAGAGCGTACAATTTGATTGGCAAAGGTCAGTATTATGCGTGGCTGGCTGTGTGTGTGTGTGTGTGGGTGTGAGTGCCGCTAGTCTAAATATGTCTCTTGGTATGCAAATGTACACACACACATACATCAATATGTATATGTACAGTTTTCCATGGATTCCATTTGAATATTTACGCTTTGCTTGTGTTGTCTATATAGTCGTCTCTTTCTCTCTCACAGCGTGTGATACGCATGAGAGATATGCGATTGCTGGGGCGGCGGCGGTGAAGGTGACAATCGATAACGATAGCGATAATGTTGATGCGAAGAAGACGCCGTGGGTAATGCTAACTTATCGATAGTCAGATCCGTGTGATCGGTTGCTTTACAATTAATGTCGTTATTTGAATAGATTCTATTTGACGCTACTGCTGTCGTTATTGTAATTGGTACACTTAATATCATTGCTTCTTTGTTGTTGTTGTTTTTGTAATTTGTTCTTGCTGTTTGTGGTGCTGCCAACTCGGGCGATGTGGTTCTAGTTCCTGGTAATGATCTTGCCAAATGCAATACATCATCATCATCATCATCATCAAATGTATATAATTTTCTACATTGCGATTGCGGTTCGATTCGATAAAATACGCTGCTCTTTTCTTTGCTAAAGGATTTGTTGTAGTTGAAGCGATTTGTCGCCAATTCGGTATCAGATGCAAAAGTGATCCTCGCTGACGTTCCTGCGGATGCAAATGCTGCTGCTGTTGTTGTTAGTGCTTTTGGTGTTGTTGTTGTTGTTGTTGGTTTTCTAGTAGTACAAGTATATCGTATCGTATCAAAATTGTGATCTAAGTTTGGTGCTGATAGCGATGAGCATATGGCCTGATGCTATACCCAGATCTGTTGCTTCTGATCACGCGATCGCAATCAAAGCCTCTGCTAGCACCAATCCTCCTCATCCGAATCCGAGTGTCGAGTATTTAATCCGCTCTTTGGCTTAAAACCATTCAGAACTGGAGATGGCAGTACACGACCCGTTCGGCCCATAGCCAATGCCTGTTCAAACGACAGCGGTGCTATATATTCCAGTCTATAAAGAGAAACCCTTTTAAAATCTATAAATATATATTCTGGATATCTTGAGCTTACCTTTCTCTTTCAACTTCCCGCTCGCGATCACGTTCGCGTTCGTAGAGTTCGCGCTCCCGATCGCGGTACTCGTAGCGCAGATCATATTCATGCACTCGGTCTCTAAGGCGGTCGCGATCCCTTTCGCGCTCTCTACTACTATAATACATATCCCTGGGGTCCCTCATAAGGTCCCGGTGGTGTGGCAGCGAGTGAACACTGTGGGGCGTTGAGTGGTGCGTCTGAAATTCCACAAGAAATCCTAAAATCCTTCTTATACTTTAAAGTAGAGCGACTCACGTGTGTCGGACTCGCATTTAGCTTGGGGAAATTGATGTTGGTTGGCTTGAGCTGCAGGGTCGACGGTTTACTTGGAGTCGGTGGTAATCGTCGGCCGATCCCAGCGCGACGAGAGGCTAGCGTTGGGTAGCTATGCTGCACATGCGTGCCACCTACAAAAGGACATTTCCCGGCGAATTAGTAAGGGTTAAAGTGTGAACATTTCCATAGCAGTAACTTGCATAGGCTACAATTACGATTACGATAACGATAACGATAACAAGTAAATGCAAATGGGTTGCGAATTTCGAAGAATGGACGGCGCGCTGCTTGGTAACCATTTTCTTGTAGATTTATTTACAAAAAGGGTATTCAATGTGCTCAAATATGAACTGCACAGAGTTGAGAGTGGAGAGTCGACATGCAATCATGACTGTGTAGGCGAATTTGTCGGTTGGAAGAATGAAACTAGGAAACGTAACAGTGCGAAATACGAAATGCATACAAAACAAGAGATTCCCAGCGACAGAGACAGACAGAGAGAAAAAAAGATCTCCAAACTTAGATTCCCTTAGTTCAGATCGGAACAAAAGCTTTACACATAGATTCTTGGTCAGCAGTGTGGGCTGCACAGAGAGACAGAACGACAGAAAGAGTGGCTAAAGGTTTGCCTAACGGTACTCCTAAGATCAAACACGGATAGACAAAACACAAAGGACCTTTTGTGTGATGAAAGATGATGAGTAGCACCATTTAAATTACATTCATGTAGAGTGATCATTATGCGTTTATGAGAGATCAATGAGAACGCGTTTTCTAAATCAACTAGAGAGAAAGACAGAAAAGTGAGTGTGTGTGTGTCGAGTGTGTCGTGTGTGTGTGAAAGAGAGAGAACTATTTTGAAAGCTTTATGATCGTTTGAAAGTCAAGGATTATGACAATACATACAGTACACATGTTAAGCATGTTTAACGAGAATACGAGAACGAAGAACGAGAACAATTAAGCATGTGACTGATTCTGATATTGATACTGAGAGTTTATCGGAGGATGTAGTTAAGAGTATGTATATAAAGAATACAGAAGTATTTAAGAGTAGTTTTGTGGGTGTAGAGAGAAGAATATTCTAGCATTGATATTGAGTTGAGTTGAGTTGAGTTTTGTTTTGTTTTGTTTTATATAAGACTTTTGTACCCATATCAATCCCATAACCAAGTCTATCTCGTTCACGCATCTCCTGAAGTCGAGCGGGACTCGGCGATCGTGATCTTTGACATAGACTTGTTGTCCCATATGTGGGATAAGGCAGTTGAGTGCGTTTACTGCGAGACAAATGACCACCATAACGAGAAGGCGAAGGCGAACGGGCCGGACTTGTCGATGCTGACCATGAACCTATATTTCACATACAATATAACAACAATAATAAAAAATAGGTAAAACTTTAGGATGACGGGGCACAACAATTTTACGTAGTAGTATTTTTGCTCTTTTTTTTTTTGCAGAAAATCGAAAATATAAAATATATATATATATAGTACTAGATATAGGAAGTTTTAGACATATATCATTATTGATATTTGTATATTTGCTAAGCTACTACAAAAAATGAATTAGATTTCAAATTGCATTCGATGCAACCGAACGCAAATGTATGCATCCGAGCGACGGAACAATTCTACAGTTCGGACTTAAGGAACCTTTTTTAGCCTCGCCTCGATCTCTTCAAGGGCGAGTGTACGGAACGAACGGATTGTATTTCTGGTGGTTCAAAAGGACTTTTGTTCTTGGCACATTTAATACATACAAATAGCGTACAGAAAGTTAAGGAATTCATATATGTATATTTATAAAGTGGATTGGAATGATAAATACCTCTTGGATAACGCGGATGACTGTTGCCATGCCTAGGATGCCGGGTCTCCTTGACCATCTCTACAACATTAGATACGGTATCGGAGAACCCGATATCATGATGTATGTATTGATGGCCACGTCGTCGAGGACTCGGAGATCTGGCCAAAGGAGAGCCGTTGTGCCTTAAACAAAAAAAAAACAATAATTAGTTGGCTGGTTAATAAGGAATCTTGAGATTTTGTACCTTAAACTAGGCGAATGCCGATGGCCGTTCATGTACGAATGTCCAGGATGTAAATGGCCAGCATCGGCACCGGTCAGCGACTCCTGTGATGGATGTCTCGACGCGTCCTGCAGCTCCAGCATCTGAACAGAAATCAATGAAGATCACAAATTAATAACCTTAACCGAACTGAATATGAACGATCCCAAGCCAAATCAATGGTTCAATTTTAAGATAAAATTCTCCAGATCACACAATTGATTTGCTATAGATTCGTTCACATTTCGGTAAACAATAAAAGCTACAAATATATTGCCTCGAAATAACGAAGCTCTCGAAATCATATAGTATATATTTATATAGTCGGATAAAAGCTACAAAGAAATATACATATATAATTCGAGATATATACGATTATTTCCGTAGGGAATGGATTATATAGTCAAACACAAATATTACATATTCCACTGCAACAAAAATACATAATCGAATGCGAATTTGATTGCACTAGATCGAAGTATTTAAAGGGATCTCAAATGCAGGATATAACCTAGATATTATATATAGGTAATATATGATAATGTGTAACATTTAAAACAATTCCATACACTACTTAAGGACTGGGGGGAGGGGGGGATTAATTCGGTTCGTATATTCATCATAATTCATAGCTATGAATATTCATTAATTCGATTTTCTAACTCGCTTCATTTTCGCTACGAATTTTGCGTGTTTCTTGGCCAATTCTTTTTATTACCCATCTACATAATTGTAGTTAATTATTGTCCTATATTTAGGCAAAGTGAAGTTCAACGAAAAACAACCAAAAATACAAATTACAAAATCAAAATATATACATCGGGTTATCTATATATATATATATATACAGTTATAAGAAAGCATTTAAAGCGACCATAGAGCGTGTGTTATAAAGCAGCAGCAAAAGTTTTCTACGAACTACGAAGCAAATTCCATGCAATGCCCCCAAGACCCTAAGAGTCTCTCCGGGTGTGTGTGTGTGTGTGTTGGTGTGTGTGTGTGTGTTTAGAGCCACGACGTATGGGAGTTTTACTTACCACGCGTTAAATTACTACAAACAAACAAAAACACTCGATAACCGATAACCGTTAGCTGAATGACAAGTGCACTTGATGAGAATTGAAGATTCTGAATATTTACATGAGAATTAAACTTAAAAATAGTTTGAGGTGTGTGTGTGGATGTGTGTGGGTGTGTGTAGGTCTATGGAGTACAAGCTTAAACAAAGAGGGAGCTGCTGTTTGCACGCCGCTAAGCTACCACTAAGCCGTAACGTCGGAGAGACTGAACTCGGGCGTTACGAAATTCACAATATCGACACAAAATACGTTTTCCGTAGACTTGGGCACTTTTTATAATCGTCGGTTGGGTATGCGGATGTGTGATGATAAGTTGAGGATTGTGAGGATTGTGCTTTAAATTTTGTGATTATATATTTTTCTGGATCGGATTAGAACTCTTGAGAGGGAGAGAGAGAGATTTGCCCAAGGAACGCTTTTACGTACGAGATCAAAGGTCAACGGTGAACGATCAAATTACAACATTGAGTACAAGACTAAGCGAAGATTTTGCTGTATTCTAAACTGTTGGAAAAAATGTCTATGAAACATTTAGTAGTATGTAAATATGTATACATTTGTATGTTTTGTACTATAACGCAAATCGAAGACGTCTAACCAAACACCCAGCAAACATTTGCCTTAGACAAATTGTTTGTTGGGTTTTCGAGTTTTTTTGTCTTCTTAATGTTTTTGTTTTTTGATGTTTTACATTTACGTTAATGAATGAGTACGAAAAGGGTATAAACTAGAGTGTTTGGTATTTTTTTTGGTATTTTTTTTGATACTGCGACTTAATTGCTTTGTGAACAACATTTATATCGGAAACGGATTATGGACACAAAATTAGTAGTATTCACATATAATACACAATTAGTTTATCTTGCGTTAGTAAAAAGTTTTCGATAATTTTTCTCTTGGTTTACCGCTTGGAGTTTATCAAACTTATTCACCTTCTTGTTTCTGAAATTATTTAAGAATTAGAAAAAAAAAATGAAATACAATTTACTTGCATGAACCACAAAAGTTAATTTTGGTATCCCCCAAAATACACACACACATCATAAATGGCTGGTGTGTGTGTGCGCGTGTGTGTGTATGAAAAATGTACATGATGATCAAATGAATGCAACTTTCAGGCTTCCTAAACAAAGAATTTCTTCTTCTCTTACAAATCTCTCGACCTGGACGATTAGCTTCCATGAATTCAGTGTTTGTGAATGAATTGATTCATGAGGATGATAGTTTTTTTTGGTTTTTCAATTACCTAACTGATCGCTTTCTGATCGTACTCCGTCGTGCCAGTGTTGCCAAACTGTTGTGTTCGGCATCACCGTTAGCGTGATGGGTGCTCGCTAATAAGTGTGTTTGTGAGTTGGCAGCTCCTTCCCCGTTCGGCTCGAAGCTTATGGAGCCCTGTCGAGATCCTCCTTTGTCGAGGGCCGCCATATCGAGCAGGCAATTAAAGAATGATTGTTTCTGTTTGTTGTTGTTCGATTTTTGATATCGTGATAAATTATTCACAAGGAATTTACATAAGTTGTGGTTGGTGGTGGTTGTGGTGGTGGTTTTGGTGGCATCGCGTTCGTTATTCAGTTTGAAATTGAGGCGGTTTTGGAATCAAAATTCCAATTGCGTTTTTATAGAGGTCGAGTTCAAGGTGAGTGGTGAGTATTTGATAATTATGGTGGTAACATTTGCAAAACCATTAGGATTTGTTTTTTTTTTAAAGCATTAAAAACGAAATGTTAGAATCATTATAAAAAGTATTTTTTTTTTTTTTTTAACTGTAGAAAATAGCTTACGGAAAACGAAAAATTACAAAATTCTCTCATATATATAAATTTATATAAAGATATGTATATTGTGTTTAGAAATGAAAATCAAATCAAAATCATATATATATAATATATAAATGCATATATACTATATAATCAGTCGTATATATAAAAAAGGGCAAATTGCGTTTGCTGCTCAATCGGTTTAAATGGTTTTATAGCATTTCAGAGATGTGGTTGAAAAAAAAAGCTCTAGGCGGTTTTTTGTTGTGTCGTTTTAGAGATTTTGGATTTTTCGCATTTTATACATACAAAAGAGATTAGTTGGAAAAATTTTGAGACTTGGTAGAGAAAACATGCGGCAAACATTTTTACAACTCACTAGGCATTTGAAGAAAATCTAATTTAATTGAGTTTTAATTTCTATTTAAAATATTTCTTTAAATTTGTCATGAGATTTACAAGGTGTGCCGAACTATAGTGGAAAGGTGGAGAGTTCAAGTGACTTTCAATCAGTCCTTCAGAATCTATTTAAATGCTTAAAATCAAAAACAAAATAAATGTAATTTTCGGAGCACCGAAATTTCCCCCAATTCTTTTGAGAACTTCAAAGTCGAAGCCTCGAGAGAATCGTACTTTCGATTGAAGGACTCGCATGGTTTCAATTTGTTTTAATTTGAATGGATGAGTTCTTTTTTTTTTAAGTTTGTTTTGCATGCTCTCTGATTTTATTTAGTTGTTTTTTTTTTAATTGTTTTTTGTGGTTTTTAGGCTTTTCTAAAAAGGAATGCAAAAAAATGGCATAGTCAAAGTCAATCGCTTGCATGCCGCACTAAATTTGCATATTTCGAACCGAGAATCAAACGTAAGGAAAATCAAAACACACAACTCAAAATTAAATATAGGACACTTGCCATTTTGTTTACAATTATTTTCTGGTAATATATAGACAAATTTCTCTTATTTTTTTCAATTCTCTGCTTAAATTTAAACTCGTCGATTGGTTTGGGTTATGTGTGGGCCTTTTGGGAGACCGGAGATCTATTTATGAACAATTATGCAAGAGTGCAGCAATCGCAAACCTTAAGATTTTGGTGCTCTATTATTTAAAAAAAAAAATGTCGAAAGTTGAGCAAAAAACAAACGGCTACGGTTGTTGGTGTGTTTTGGGCAGGATTTCGAATTTTAAGCTCAGCCTGTTGTGGTTATTGTTGTTGTCTTTGGTCGCTTTGATTTGCTCTCGAAATTAAATTAAAATTCTAATTTCATTCTCATTATTTTATATGCTTGGTCAGAGCGAAGCTCAATTCTCTAAGTGTGCAAAATCGTTAGCAAGAAGTCCTCGACTCGAGAGCGTGAGAGACAAACAGAGAGAGAAAGAGAGAGAAAAAGAGAGATTGTGTTTGTGGTGAGAAGCGGAGTTTGGTGAACTAAAACATGACCAAGGGAGTTTGCAGTTGGGTTGAGTTTGAGAGAATTTGCTACAGGATTCTTACATATGCACATTCCTAGGCGAATATGTACACATGCCAATCTAGCCGTTTGTACGAGTAGAGTAGATTAGAGTAGAGTATTTTTAGATGCTTGCAGAGTTGGGTCAAAATATTGTTGTATATAAGAACGACAAAGCAAAAAGCAAGCGAATTAGGTTTTAATTTATAGATTAGATTTGGATATAAAGGGTTTTATGTACCGGCTCCTCATCTGCCGTCGGACTATATTTTGGGTCATCCTCATCTTCGGCTTTCTTCCGCTTTTTTTATTTGATATATAAAAACGATTCGAGTTGGGTGAATTTTCAATATTATACATTTCACAAGTTGCAATTTGTCAGTTTGGTTGTGCAGAAACAAAAAGAACGCATTTTCATCATTTATAAGAAATTAAAAAAGATTTTTTTTTTTCGTAGGCTGCCTCAGACTTTGTGGGTGTTCGTGTGTCTGTGTGTGTGTGTGTGTAAACAATTCTAGTTTTACTAAATATATATAATTATATAGTTAGATACTTTAAACGGTTTGGTTTTGTTTTTTTCGGGACTACCTTCGACCTAAAAGAATATTTATTACACATACGAAATTGTGGCATTGGCAAAACTGAACTTCCAACTCTACCAACAGATGTGAGTACTTTGCTACGTTTTACATACATACATATGTGTGTATGATGATCGAGAGATATACATATATAATTTTCGGAACAATTGAGTTCCTTTTGGCGTCCCAGGAGACTAACAAGTTTTGAGAACCAATTCAGAAGTTTCAGAATTTCAATATCGAAAAGTCTAAAAGACGCCGTTTTTCATTTTTCTCAGGGAAACTCTCGGCACTGCCTATCGAGCCTGCTGCCAATGCCAAACTAAGATTACTCTTATTTTCTTGATAGGCAATGCTCTTGAGTTGGTTTCATGTGGATTATATGTATGTATATAGATTTGTTTATATAGAGCGAGAGAGAGTTTGAGTATAGATCGTTTGAAGGATTAAATCATATAGGCAATATATATATCATATATTCTGTACCACATAACGCGTGGCCAACATATATACAAAAAGGTGTTTAACATGAGGTTGCATATAAATCAATTATATACCTCCTTCCAATTCTGCATTTTGTTATATCATTTAATATGGTTTTTGGTTTGTTTTTTTTTTAATTATAAATTCAGAGAGTTCATAGTCAAAGTCAAACATATAAGAAGAATAAAAATTATAATATTACACATTGATATATAGATTTTATGATATTTTATGTTATAAAGTACGGCAACTGTCTAATACTCAGATTGGATCTTAAAGCCCAACCGATTGCTTTCATTATGGGCTTTTTTTTGATAAGCTTCAGATCCAATCTTTGGTCACCTCTTATATACAAACAGTTTCAAGATTAAAACGAGTTCTTTTCAAAGACCTAAGAGTGCTGATCTGTACAGGTTACAAGAGACATAACTGTGTTTGGTCGGACACAAGATCTGAGTATAAACGGCACACAGGGTGGCGCCACGGCACAATTAAGAATCAAACTAAAAAGTGCTCCCCTAAAGAATCGACACACGCGTCTTGTAAAAAAAACACCGAACCCTCTCGACAATTTCTTAAGTCTTTAACTTAATGATTTGTGTGTGGTCTTGAACTTACCGGCATGCCCGAATCGATCTGACCGAATCTGGTATTGCGCCAGGATTCGAGTATAAGGAAACCAGCGTAGATTTTACCAACCGACAGTTTGCCCTTGTTCAACTGATCTATGGGCGGTACGAGTAGGTTTAGCATTTTCTTGGCCTGCAGCGGCCAAATATTTGTGATAGTTTCCCTGAGCTCCATATCGGCCTGATCCATTTCCTCAGCTGGAAAAGAATCCCAAATAAATGAAGGAAATTTTGAGAAATTTCAAAAACTTACGCGCTCTCATTTTGATGCTTAAATTCTCGCGAATTAGGGCGAACAACGTGGTGGTGAATTGAACTCTCAGCTCGTCGTCGAGTGGCATATTCATGCGTATGAGTTTCTTGTAGGCAAGACGGTTGGGACATTTGTTACCGAACCCCAGCGGAGGATCCATATTCTTCAGCATGTCATACATTTCCGTATAATGAATTTTACCACTAATTTTGATATTTTTTAGAATCCAAAACAAAAGAATGTTAGTTTTACGTTCCATTAAATTCAATTACACAATTCTTTTCAATTCTCACAACATCAACAGAAAAAAGAGAACTCATAAATGTTCGGGGCTCTTAACAAGAATCAAAGAGGTACAAAATTTCCGAGTCTTGTTAAAAACTTGTGATGATTTGTTTTGTTTTGTTTTGTGTGTGTGAAGATCTCGTTGAGAACGTTTTTGTATATGAAACAAATACGACCAAATAACAATCGTTTAATATAAAGAGAACATCGAACATATCTTGAAATAATAAAGAAATGACAGTTATGGATTTTGGTGGGCTGTATAAAAATATTTGTAGATATATATTAAACTGATAATTACGTCGCATTTGGATCATATTCGGCCCAGATTCGTACGAATTCGTCTAAGTGATGAGCACCCAATATACTCGAGTCCCTGGTGAGATAATCAAAATTATCCATAATGACGGCCACGAACAGATTCAACATGAGAAACGAACAAAAGAAAATAAACGATACGAAATAGGCATAAGCCAAAGTAGAACCACAAGTCTCGTCGCCCTTCTCGGCATCCTCATCACATGGCCTCCCCTTGAGGCACGCCAGCATAATGTTCGGCCAAGCCTCGCCAGTTGCGCATCTTCAGATCAGAAAATAAATAAAAATCCATTATCAGTTTTGAAATCAATTACCATATAAATCGGTCTATAGTTTACACTAAGTCTATGGTTACATATAGCTCTATAAATGAGATGAGTTTGTCGATGTTTTGGATGGCAAATTCTACTGATGTATTTACAAATATCTAACCAACAAACATACATATGTTTATAGATCTTTAAAAGTATATATTTTAAGGTTAGGTTAGTTTTGTTTAGCTGGTTTGTTTATCACATACAATACCTCTAGATCAGGCTTACGATAATTAAATTAATCTAGAACTATATTTATATATATTCAGGTATATATTTTTTTAATATAACAAATACACTGGCTACGTTAAGGAACTTTAATTATTGAATATATATTCTCGCTTGACTTGGATTAAGTTTTATATTTTTTAACTTTAAGCCTAATTACAAATATACAGCAACAGTATTTGAACTTTGCTCCCAACTATGATTCGTTTTATAAAGAATTCCTAGGAATTCCTAAATGCATTCGAGTTGCTTTCGCTCTCGTTAATGCGGTTTCTATTATACAAATATGCGTGTGTTTATATGGATACAACGGAATCTAAGGCCCGATTCATGGGCTCAACTCAACTAAGCGGCGTTCAAACTTCGCTTCTACACACGAATTCGGTTGACTATACTAAAAATAATTCATACACAAAAAGCCTACACAACATTAAAGTAACGATGGTTCTTAAAAGAAAACATATCGAGTTTCTAATGGATGATAAAGATAACAAAATCATAAGCTAACAAATCTTTCCACCAATTCTAAGATTATAGTTCCCATTTCTTTATATCGTATTTAAGAAAACTCTATAGATTAAACATAAACTAAAGCTAGGCTATAAGGACTTTTCCCGGTCCTCGCTTGATCCGATGGCTTGATTCTAGACCCGTTCTATTGTGAGAGACCTAAATCTAAATCATATATATAATCTATTCTAGTTTTAGAGAGTAAGTAAACTAAAGTGTAGTCTAGTAATCTTAGGTTTGTTTTGGTTAGGATGGGAGGGTGTTTACATACCTGAAGAGCAACATGACGCCTTGATCAAAGGACTGGAAGTTGTTGTGTCTTGTTATGGAATTTTCCACTGTACCTAGTTTTATATTTCCGAACACCTTTGGTAATTCGGAGGTCATTGAAAATGATTAATTAGAAATTTTAATTGGCAAATATTCAAGAACCTAGTTTCATAATTAACTTATAACCTCCACAGAATGTCCCATAAGTTTGGCGCTATTTTATTTCTCTTAGGTCTAAATAGAAGACTTAGAACTGCTTAAGATATCTTAAAGGAAATATTCTTTATTTACCCCTCCAAGAAGCTATAGAAAATGAAAATATTTCAAGGAAATTAAAAAGTATACAAGTTTAAAGAGCAAGACTTTAAAGACTCTACAAGATTATAAAAGGTTTCAAATCATTAAAGGGAGTGGAATATAGTCTACACCCCTTCTAAAGGTAGTTACATAGATAACTATTGCATGGAAAACATTTAAAGGAATCTTAAGGAATTTATGCCAAAAGCAATAAAAGGTTATTAACGGAAACTCTGTTCTTCTAAGTTCTTTAATCTACCAACTGCTTTATATAGTCCAAGTTCCTACAACAAAAAATCAGCAACTACTGATCCTGTACAGAAAAAACGAACTCAACAATCGCCCCAAAATCCTACAAAATGGACGAAACGATATACGAACGGTGGATTCCAGTCCGTTGGTCTCCTCGAAATAAAACTAAAATCGTTTGAAAAACAAATCTAAAGATGAGGTATTTTTTGAATGGTGGATATGAATAGAACCCACCGTCGCGATATGAATGTTGGCTGGCAAAGTTTTACTCATGCAAAGATGCCCTGAATTTGAGAGTTGAAATGTTTGGGATTTCTGTTGTTTGGTGGCATCTTGAATTACCAAGGCAACTGGCTACTGTATAGATAAATAACTGTTATTGGTGGGTTTACCGAAAGAGAAGCATGATTCCTCCGGAGAACGATTGAAAGTTATTGTGGCGGTTCAGCTGCGAGTCCGGATCATATTTTATGTTGCCAAACACCTTTTGGTTTATGTGTTTTAATAGATTATTACAATTGTTAGAGAAACGTTTTTTTAAGAAGCAGCACATCAAGAATATTTTAAGTCCTTCGTAAAATCTCTAATAGATTATATAAATGGAGGTTTCCCAATCCCAAAAACTACAAACAAAAACGTGGGAAATAAAAGTTGAAACTGAAAACTGAAATCTCTGAAGTGAACTCGCTAAAAAGATTTCTAAAATATCTATATACTGGAACCTCCAAAGATCTTTAGGAGGTTCCTGAGTATTTCAAGTAAAGAGTGAAACTTTCCATCCTGTAAATCTAAACTAAGCTTAACTCGTTTCTTCTTCCACTCAAAGGACACTAAAATCTATTAAAAAAAAATCATAGTAACTGCAAGAAATTGTTTTTCAGATCTTATTCTTAAGATTAAAGAGACCCTGATTTATAATAACAGAAATATAGTTATTTAGATTCCCCCTTGAAAAATACGCTTGGGATTTACAAAAATACAAACTAGCTATGGATATGGAACATCCTGCAGCAGGAGTAGGATAAACTGGGGTGGTGGAGGAGGAGGTAATTATTTAGCTTGACTTACCTGCATGCCGATAATGGCGTATATGAAAAATAGCATAGCTATAAGCAAACAGACATATGGGAGTGCTTTGAATGACTGCACGAATGTCCAAAGAAGGATGCGGATCGTGTATCCTTGACGCAGTAACTTTATGAGACGCGCCGCACGAAACAAACGCAGAAAGCCGACGTTGATTGAGTTCGACTGTAAAATATTATTGGCCAAAGGAAGAAAAATCGAGAAAGAGAGAAAGAGAGAGAAAGAAAAAAAAACAGAAAAAAATATGGAAAGAGGGTATTAGAGTGGGAGTTGTCCTGGTATTTTCGGATCGATTGTCGACCAATTCGAATTTCAATTGTCGCTTAAATTCGAACACAACAATTTTTGTTCTACATTTTTTTTTTTTTTTTTGTTCTTGCATTTAGTTTGTTAGTAAAAAGTAGTAGTTCTCGTAGATAGTACGATAGTAGCAGCAGTAGTAGTTTTAGTAGTAGGTATAGTAGTAGATTTTAGTAGTAGGCAGTAAGTAGTTTGGTTGGTTAGTAGAGATAATCAATCATCATTTCAAGTTAAGTACTTTGTTCTAAGAATTAAACAAACATATACTTTTTTGGGAGCTCTTAGTTAAAGTCCAGACCGCCACCGCAAAGCCCAACTAAATGGGTATTATTTATATAGAATTTGGATCTGGTTTGCGTTTGCGGTTGGCCGATAAATAACAAAATGCTAATTAGAACAAAAGATAGTTAGAAATTGTGTAGTCAAATTGGCCTATTCTAGGGCTTACAACAAATGCAATCAAATAAATTTCAAGAGTTTCGTCAAACTTCTTTACTAATGGATCAAAGGAGAACAGAGAGATACGCTTAGGATCGTGTGTGAGAATAAAAGATATATCATATATATAGGAAAATTGTTTTGCTATTCTACCACACCAATAGTTGTAGTGCGTTTGCGGTTCTTTGGTTGCTAAATACGGAACTCAAAATCTTAGTGAAAAGCAATTTACATTAATCCCAAGAAAACTTTCTTATAAAGGAAACTTAAAAGTCTCTTCCCTTTGCCAAGCTCCAATTCTTGCAGGTGTGCTTTGCGTGTGCGGGTTGGGCTTGGCAAAGGACCAACTATATCCTTACAAAAAGAAAAAAAGACAAAACAGAAAGTTAAGGAATTTACAATATACAGAGACACGAGTGTGTGTAATTCGGTTAACTCGTTATGCAGTTGCAGTTGGTTGGTTAGGTACAGTTGTGTGTGTTTAGTCAGACGTACAGAGAGAAAGGATTAAGGATATTCGGTGTTCCCACCGACAGATGTGGGGATCTTTGACCAAAATATTTTACTTATCAGCTGTTTTCAAGTTTTTATCTCTGGGTTGGGGCAATCCAAGCCACGCCCACAACTGCCCAGCGGTAAAGGGAGCCCGCAGGATCGCCCAAACCCAGACATTTGTGGGCGTGGCAGTATTACCAATACGCTGACTTTTAAGACGCTTACCGCCTCGCAGCGACCTCTGCTTTTTTGTTAAACCATAAAAAACAAATGGGAATATTAAAATTCTAAAAAATATCCCACGATGAAATTGGACTTAAGGAATGTATGAAAGACTGGGGGTTCTTTATATATGCGTTATATAGATTGCCTTGGCTTCCTTGACTAACATAATTGCTACTGAGGGAGAAGGAAAAATAGAGAAACCAAATTCTATAAAACGAAATCAAATTGTTTGTAATCGGAAACCGAATCTACTTATAAAGAAGTTAGGGCCTTTAAAACAAAACAAAAAACTCCATACACAAATTTCTAATCTATTGCATTAATTGGGCTTTGAATTTGACTTGGAAAAAGAAAGAGGACAAATGAAAATAGAAAAGCAATAGATCTTAGATAAATTTACTTACATCCTGTCAGAAACCATGTTCAATTGAAATTTTGAGTTTGGTTTGAATAAATGTACCGTTAGTTTTCAGATTGCAAACGAGATTTTCACATCATTCGATTCGATTTGCATTTCATGATGAATCCAAGGATTTCAAAACCATATATATAGATTTCGATACAATCGATATAAATATATATAGAGGTATATATGATATATAAATAGGCATACAAAACGAAGGAATCGAGTAATTTGACAGAGAGAAATGGCAGTGATTTTGGTTTGCCGTGCAGTTTAGTTGGCCATTTTTGGTTGGGTTGGTTTAGTTTAGTTAATTTAATTTAAACATTTTAAATGTGCAATTAGATCACAGGTCGGTTTTTTGTTTTTGCAGTCGATTAGATTGGATTTTAATTGGAATTCGAGGTTGTTTTTTTTTTTTTTTGTATTTATTGCGGCGTTGGCGGCATTAAAAAATTTGTTGATTATAATTTTTTTTTTTTTTTTTTTTGTTAGAAAAAAACAAAGAAACAAATAAAATAGAGTTGAGAAATTAGTAGTGACATTGTGGGTTGCACAGTTGCTTGAAAAAGAGTATACAAAATCACAGTGGACAGTGGACTGTTTTTCTGTGTGTAGTTTTGTGTGGACAGAGAGAAGTGTTCAAAGTGTGCAACGGTTAAATATTTATATATAGAAATATATATGGGCTTTATGTCTGTATAAATGTGTGAGAAAGAGAGAGAGAGAGATACAAAGAGCGGGAGAGGGGGAGAGCCTTCTACGGGCCACTGACTTGGCCACACACACACACACATGAGTACTCTAAAGGACAACAGCGGGTTGATGAATTCATCGAGTTCTACGGCCTGGAATTGTCTATAAGAAGCATACAGAGATAAGCTGAATGTGTGTGGGGGAATATAGAGAGAAAATGTCCTTGGGGGAGTTTAAAGAGCTTCTGCAAAACCTATTCCTTCGATATGGGGAAATATATAAAGACAGTACGGAAAGTTTTGTGTGGAGAAGCAAAGTCGTTTTGAACCCAGGGCTCGAGATGGAACCCCGTTTATAATTCTAAAAACACTCAAATTATGATAGATAAAGAAATAAATCAAAATATCGACTCAAACATGCAATATTCAAAAGCCAGGCACAAACTCCTGGAAGGAGTATAAATCTCTCTTTTTTTTTTTGCCTACTTACACAACAATAAATGATAATAAGGATTTCTGGACATTGATCCGAAATTCGGTTCTTCAAAAAGACTCTTCCTTTTGGGGTGCTTTGGGAGCAGGCAGTGTTCTTAATTTTACGAAACAAACTGTGCAAATGCTTTTAAGTGAAGTCAAAACTGTCATCGTGCACTTAATCCATTAAGAACTTAAACGATTCGGGGCGGTTATCAACCCTTGAAAACCTCAAGGAACCCAAGAAGCAGCACGATTGCCGGTGGCAAGAGTATGGGATCTTTTGTTCGACCTTTCGTGGTCTTTGTTTAAAGAGTTTCCCTAACTAAAAGCAGAGAGTAGAGTATTTGCAATTCGTACTTACAGTAGTTGCGGTTAGTTCTACGTTGAATAAGAAATAGAAGAGACGTCTGTATAATAGCGTGATCTGTGGGTGATTGTGGTGTGGGCAAGCGGGATAGATTCGTGTAATGTCCAGAATTTAATAGAATTTGGTATATTCCAAATATCCAAATTACGCCAATTACGGGTGTGTAGGGTGTTTAAAGTGTCGTGGTGGTGGTGGTGGTGGCATTTGTGTAATTTGTGTGGATTCATCGGTACGGAATTTTGACCCAGAAAATAGGGGAGAAAGATTTCATTATTTTCAACGGATTTTTAATGATTTTTGATGTTTTTTTTTTGAATGGATTTATGAGGTATACAAAACGCGTTACCATTGCTGAGAGTCTAAGGATCCCAGGGAACCACAAAACGACGCTTTCGATTTCAAAATGGATTAAAGTGGAAAGCAGACGGCAGATTTACGAAAATTCATTCCAAAGCCACAAAACAAAAAAAAAAAACATGCAAAGCGAAGTTGAGAGCGCTGAAAGCGGAGGCGGCAATATGCCCGGTTTATAGGGTCTCAGGAACCCAAGCATACAAAGACGAAGGCGGAGACCAAAGCCTGCATTACCCTTACATCATCCATACATCATATGTGGGTGATGCAGGCTTTGGTGCGTTTATCACTTAAGATCAAAAATACGTTAGTGCAGAAGCCCCGAAAACGGGTTTATTAAACTACAAACAGCGAGAGAGAGCGAGAGAGAGAGGGAAATACGGAAATACGAGAAGAATTGAAGGCCTAAGCAAATGAAAACTTAATTACGTGAGAGAAACTAAGACAGACAGAATTTTACGATCTTTTGAGATGTTTAGCAGGTGAGAGAAATGAGAGAACGACAGACAAAGCGAAATAATCTAAATCGTTGATTTTTACACAGTTAAAGTTTTTTTTTTGATAAATGCAATTTCTTTGTGTTTATCGTGTTTCGTACTTACATCGTGCTGTTGGTGTTGATTTGAGATTATTGAGATATATATAGAGATTTTTTTTGTCGATGTAGTTGTAGATGATGGGATTTGAGTCGAGATGTAGAAGTATATGTATGGCATACATATACATCAGTTGGTTTTGGTTGGATGAATGGTCGATCGATTCGTCAAATTTTCATATGTTGATTTTTTTTTTGAATTAATTTTCAGTGATAAGCGAATTCATATTGCATTTTCAATTGGAGTTGTTTTTTGTGTTGGACAGTGTGATGATGGTAAATTTTGTTGTTGTTGTTTTTTGGATCGATTCCCGACGGCCAATTTTGGGGATACAATTGTTGTTGCAAAAATTGATGAATATGTGGATATATATATATATTTTTGATGTATATAGAGTTGTTGTTTTTTGGTTGTTGTTTTTGTTGTTGTTTTGTTATGTAAAGTATCGATTTACACATATGTGCGGATGGCGGATGGTGATGGTGGTGGTGGTGGTGTGTGTATTTTGGTGGGTGTTTCATTTGCATTCATCGAGATTATATATATATTTTTTTTGTTCGATTCGGATTTGGATTTCCCGATTTTGAGACCACATTTTGGTTATCGTTTTCGTACACAAATAAATATGGAAAAGGAAATTAAAAAAAGATATATGATTAATATTTTTTTCTTCTCCATTTTCTTAATCGTTGTGAAAAGGGGTTAAGGGATTTTTTTTGTGTGTTTGTGGGTGTAGTTTGTTTTGTGTGTGTTTATATAAATATATAATTTGGATATTGAAGTATATTGTTATCGCATTAAAAAAAATATAAAAAAATAAATTTGTTAAATAAAAAAAATGTTTTTCAAATGCACAAAAAAACGTCAAGTGTTGCTGCTTCGTTCGCTATTGGAATTGTGCCAGATCTTAACAAAAAGTGTATGCCTTAAACACATAATAAATATGGTATTTAGTACAACTTGGTTAATATTCATTTGGTATTTCATATAACACTTATTTAATTTTGAACACAAACCAAAAAATAAAATAAATTAAAAGTCAATTAACTGAAAATTAAAACTCAGGAACCCACAAAACGACTGCAGTCCCCGAAATCTTAACCTCAAGGACATTATAATGAACGATATGAACGATATTGGATTAGCCGTGGACCAAATTGGTCTTTTTTTGCATGTGCAATTTGCTTATAAATGAAAGCGTGACAAGGGTTAAATTTTTATCCAAAACAAAAAAAAGTTATCCTTGATCCCTGGAACAACTGCTGGGCCTCTCGGGCGGGTTTGGTTAATTTATGCTAACTAACTTAGGAGAATCGTTGGCAGTCGTTCGATAACTACTAAATCCTGGCGAGAGGATATTGTCATTTTACAAATTAATAAATGTGTATTTCATACAGATATAAAAACCTGTTGGAATGTATTCTGTATCTTGGCAAAATAAAGAAGCTTAGATACTCTGTTTGTTTTTTTTGTTTATGGATTTCTTTCTTGTATGTCGGACCGCATTAAAAAGTTCAAACAACTGATAATTACCCCGAATTCCATCCACAAAGCATCCACAATGCTGCCCAACACGGTGATCAGATCGAATATGTTCCAAGGATCCTTAAAGAAGTTCTACAAAAAACAGAAAGACTTTAAAGTTAAGCAGGAAATAAAGATTAAAGAGAATTCCCACCTTGACGCCAAAGCCTATGATTTTGAGCACTGTTTCCACGCTGAACATGCCGGTGAATCCCATGTTGATGTACTTCAAGGACTTTTCATACATATCGCTCTGATTGTGGTACTGTTAGGGATAAAGAAAGAACTCTTTAAAGATTCTATTGTATAGTAAAGGAATTATTGTAATTACCTTCATCATGAGCAGCAGCGTGTTGAAGACAATCAACATCATGATGAAATACTCGAAGGGCGTGGAGACCACAATTCGCCAGACTTTGTACTTGAAAGTGTTCCGGTTCTTGGGCATGTAGCGTTCCAATGGCCTGGCGCCGATGGTAAAGTCAATGCAGGATTTCTGCGAAGCACATAACAAGCCAAATTTAAATATAATTGAATTCTCTAAAAACAAAAACAACTAAACTAGTTAATACACTTTTTATTTCAGTACAAAGAAGGTAAAGTGTGTTTTTTTTTTTTTTGGGTGTGTGGCGGAAACAACAACGAAAAAGGATATTTTATAAGGTTATAAGCGTGATTTGATTAGAGTAGTTAGATAAAATTTGTGGATGGGTTTGGATCTCTGGGAGCTTCCGTTTGAGTCGAAAATCGGATTTATGTGGGGTTGAAAGAATAAATTAGATTATACATAAAAATACTTACAATACCGTTAGACATGGGGAGGACAGTGTGTGTGGAGAGAGTTTGCAAACTAAACTCGAAACGGTCATTCAAACAACAACGACTATCGGTTAAATATTCAATAGATCTTTGTATGAAAGACCATGGAATATTTAAGGACTATCGTTTGGATTTAACTTTATATATATTTGTTTTTTTTCATTATCCGGTAAATGTTCACTATTTATATCAAGAGGAATTGCTACTGAGGCATTTCTAGTATTTCCGCTTGGGGATTCTTCGTTTCGTTTCGTAAAATTTTTCGGGATTTATGAGAATGCAACTAAGGCGAGAAAATCTAAGAGAAAAGTCTAAAACGCTCGATAAGCGTAGTTAGGATCGTTCTACTTTGTCTTTTGGATGCTTTTTGAGAGATTCTCGTGGACGTGTGGGTGTGTGTGTTGGAGTGTTTTCATGGTTTTTACGTGCAGGTTTGTTTTTTATTTTTTTTTGGTCTAATTCTAGCGTTACACACACACACACACACATATAAAAATATATATGTATATAAATAAAATGTAAGACAGACAGAGAGAGAGACGGAGAGGGGAAAGAAGCTCACCTGATTTTTGTCAATTTCACCATCTTGCAATTCGGCTTCGCCTTGCTCTTGAAATGTAATGATTATCAAGGCCACGAATATGTTGACGAAGAAGAATGGAAATACAATAAAGTATACAATATAAAATATGGACATTTCGATCCGGAAATTTTGGATTGGACCCCTATCTTCATAAGTGGCAGCCATTGAGTTTTGTAGCACCCTGTTTTTTGTTCATTTTTTCACACACCACACGCAAGTCCAGAAATAAAATAAACAGAAAAACAAATCCAAATGAAATTCCAAAAATCGATTAATAAATCTCTCCACGTTGAGTTCGCTTAAAATGTTCAAAATTTTTAGTTATCAAATTAAATCAAATAAGCATTCTAACAAAAAGTAACTACTATAATTTAATCGCTTACTGTGGCCATCCCTCGCCGGTTTGTACAGCAAACAGCGTCAGCATCGCAGCAGCAACATTGTCATAATGGAAACTCCGAGGCCGCCAGACGCGCATCTCCTGTTTGGGGAGCAGTTCGTCCTCCTCGTACCGAAAGTACGAACCCCTTTACGAGGCGTTTTCAATTCGTTATTATATGGTTAATTATAGTTTCAGAAACAAAGTTAAACTAACAAAAATATTAAAGAAATAATAAGCTTCAAATTTTACTTGATCTGTGTTCTAAAGGAATCTATAAAAAGTTTTACTTTATGGCGGTGGTGGTTAATGGAGAATGGATGATTTATACTCGCAGCAACTGGGTGTTGGGTGTGGATTTGTATTAGTACCGTTAAATACAAATCAATACCGTTAACTCATGAAAGAGAGGCGTAAAAATAAAGAAATGCTCGAAAATCAACTGTGATGACTTCAAAGAAAAAGTTCTCCCTCCTCCTAAAAGTTCCCTGATTATAATTCCCTGATCTGCTGTTTGGCGGCTTCTTGTTCGCTCGGTGATGTGTAACAAAAGCAGCTCCGCGGAGTGTTTGAGGATTCGTGAGTGTTGGGTGGTTGGTTGCTTGGTTTGGGGGGGCGTGAATTTTGAAGCAGGCCCTTGGTGAGTTTCTTATTGCATACGAAGGCGAAACAGCCAAAACAAAACGATACTTTTTTCTATTTGTAGTGCCAAAGAAAGCGGTGGGATTTTTGTATCTGTTTTTGTTTTCACTTCTCATTTGCTGAGTGTAATTCTCGAAGGACCTCGATTTACACTCACACAGCGAGTGCAGGGTATTCAACCAATTTTATTAAGATTATTAATTATGATAAAATACATTTAGAGAGAGAGAGAGAGGAATAGAGAGAGAGAGAGAGAGATAGAGAGCGCATAATCTAGTTTGAAAATATTTCTGGTTCTATAGAGATGATCGAATTATTGGATCTACAAAATACGAATACCAAGGAGGTTTTTTTTGTAAAAGTGAATCGAAAAATTTACACATTACACAAAAACAAATCACACCACATATTTTTTATGTATGTACGTCTAATTGGCATAATTAAATTGTATTCGTAATACCAAAAAAAAATATACAAATTCGACAATCTAGCTAGAATTACGCGCACATCTATTCGGAAATTTGTCTGTTTTTTTGGGGGAAAATTGTTTTGACTTTTTTTTTTATTGGGGAACACAAAAAACGTAACTACGATGCTCAGTCATCGGCTGACTTTGCATGCGTTAAAAAGCATTTGAACAAAAGTTATCGACGTTATCGATAACACAGGCCAGAGAGCCCAAAACGCTGGGGTTGGGGTTAGCGACGCGTGCGCGAATAACGGTTACTTAAGCTTATTAAGAAATCTTCTGGCAGTAATATGGACTCTTTGGTATTTTCATATACCCAATTGCAAAAATAAAAAACAACACACACACACACACTCTCGCACACACACACACGCAAAAAGAAAACGTAATACGAAAAATCTCGCGACTGTCAAAACAATTCTTTTTTTTCCGATATCAGATCATTGGCGGCGGTTTGGGAGGGCGTGGTTGGGGGTGTGGGGGTGGGGGTAAGCAACAGATACAAACATATTACGTACATTGAGAAATAGGTGTAAAATCGGTATATCTATATATACATCTCGGAATATATATAAATACACACAGGAACACAATAAATAAGGAAACTAGAAAGTCTGAGAAGGTGTGTAGATCGATTGTAAATTCGCATATTCGTTTCTAATCTAAGAAATGTAACTGTTTTTTTGGGAAATTAAGAGGTGGGGGAGGTTTCGTTAATGTTGATTTTTTTGGTTGTTTTCTATTTGGTTGATAGTCGAGTTGATGAGTTTTTTTCTCTCTTTTTTCTGGTTTATTTTAATGCGGGTAATTGATTTTTTTTTCGGTTGGTTTGGTTCGTTTTTTGGCCCGTTTTACTCGCATGATTGTTGGTCAACGAATCAGGCAAGAAAATCAAGGCAAGAAACTATAAAATGCTACTCTTACATTCTGTAAAATCAGTGCACCTTTTTTTATTCACACACAGAACAGAAACTAAAAATTCACAACTCAAAACCAACAAACAAACTAATAAAAAAAATATATATATTTATATAGTTTGATAGACACGAATGAAATCTGCACACGCACATTTATATGAATGTACATTTTGGTATATACAAAAATACATAAAATGCTGTGCCATCTCTATAAGATCGCCCGCAACCAATCCTAACGATCTATCTATGGATCCCTTAGCCGCTCTCTCTGGCTTCCCTGCTGTTGTCTCTGCGGGAGTCCTAACTGAAAGATCTTTCTATCTATAACTGATATTTCTAAAATCTAGACAAAGTTCTATGAAGGTGAGTGTCTTTCTAGGCTCTACGTCTATGAATGGGGCTAAAGTTTTGTGGGAATTTATGGAGCACACACACAACCACACACACATATATATGTATATATATTAAGGTAGAGACAGAAACATACAACAGATTTACAGACAGACAGAGAGATAGAGAGAGAGCGAAAGACAGCTAGAGAAAGAGAGAGAGCTTGGGAATTTATACATTTATATATATAATAATAATCTTATGTTTAGAACGCGTCTAGTGGGATTATGAGAATTGTTTGATTTTTGGGAAACTAACGCTGTGACTGGCATAGAACACATGAACTCAAGTAACCAAAAACGAAAAGAAACCAAGCGAAATAAATAGAAATAAAAAGATTTAAAGGTTTAAGCATTGTTAAGATCCTTTGGGGGGGATCTTGAGATTTTGGATAGATAGAATTTGAAAGAATGAATTTCTTTTACTTACTGGCACTCTTCGGAAGTATGTTTACTTTCGTCGGTACAATAAAAAAATTTCCCATTGAACAATTGTACACCAATAACAGAAAATATAAATTGAAATAATATGTACACGATTAGAATGTTAACAACATTTTTCAATGAATTGACGACGCAATCAAATACGGCCTTCAATTTTGGTACACGCTTAATTGTCTTCAACGGCCGTAGGACTCGCAATACCCGTAGCGATTTAATTGTTGATAAATTTTGTCCAGCGCTGCTACCGCTCATATCGAAACCGAAACTAACAGCAGCGCATATAACGACCACAGCATCCATAATATTCCAGAATTCTCTTAAATAGCTGCCAGGATGTAATATAACACCTAAGTCTACAATTTTCAGCAACATTTCTATCGTGAATACGCCGGTAAATGCATAATCAAAGTAATTCAAGATCTTGTTACTTTTCGAGTTCTCGCGAACCGGATCTTCGGCTGCTAATGCTATTGATGACATTGATATGACGACCATTATGAAGAAATCAAAATATGGTAAATTCACCACCCAATGGGCACCGCGTCTGATTCTGTGTATTCCACAAATTTTGACAAAATTTTTCCATTTCATTTTCGGGATCAGATCGGTTCGGTTTATAGTTCGGTTTCGATTTGGAGGATGCGAGTTTTTGTTATCCGATTGAGGAATTCATTTCATGGTTTGTTCGTTTTTTTTTGGATTGTTATTTGGGTTCATCCAATTTCAGTTTTTCGTTTCGGTTACACAAATTATTTATAAGTTTTTTTGGTTTTTTTTTAATTGGTGTTTGGGTCCATTCGATGCGATTTCAAGATGACATTAATGGATGGCAATGGTGATCATGAGTTTGGCAGTTTTTCGCATATGAAAAGCGAGTTGAGAGTTGAGTGGTTGTTGTTGTTGTTGGTTGATTTTTGTAGTGCAAATATTTACATATAGATTATAAATATAAATATTGTTGTTTTTGTTGTATCAACACAAAATTCATTAAACACAAAAAAAAAAAAATACAAAAAAAATTGAAAGAAAAAAAAATATTTAAGAAATTTCATTAGTTATCATCATCATTATTCGTGGGATCATAAAGAGTATAAATATTAGAGAAAGGTTATTACATTATTTAAGAATTAGTTTGATTAGCCCTGCAAAATAAAAGTTTAGAGATAAAAGTCCCTCAAACCCCAAGCCGCTCTTAAGTTCCTTAACTTAAACTAAAGATCAACAAGATTGCAAGAAAACTAAACAGTCTTTGGTCTAAGTTTGTCGGGTTAACAGTCCCTTGAGTTTACAGCTAAATAGGAATAGATATTTATAGGAATATTTAGGATTAGAGAGATCTATAAGGAGTATATAGTTTTTTTTAAGTGTCTTTGTCCCCCAAATTTAACTACAGCTAGAAATAGATATAGCATATTTATAGGAATACGTAGGATTAGAGAGAGAAGATATAGAGTAAAATTTTGGATAAATATTTACGGATTTGTTGGTGAGAGTATAAACATCGATGAATATGGTAACATGGGTTTTGGGCCTTCGGTAACTTCTTCTTCTTCC
The DNA here is from genome assembly GCA_037075105.1 of Lissocephala sabroskyi. Taxonomy (NCBI): domain Eukaryota; kingdom Metazoa; phylum Arthropoda; class Insecta; order Diptera; family Drosophilidae; genus Lissocephala; species Lissocephala sabroskyi. The sequence goes on from JBAMCP010001004.1 coordinate 28,691, forward strand.
TTTTTGTCTTCATCTTTCTTTTTACTTTTGGCCTTATTGGTGGGAACAGTGCTATCACCATTCTCTAAATGCACACCATCACCTTGGAGTGCCTCCATTTCCTTCTCAAGCTCTTGGAGTTGTTTCTCTTTATCCTCTTCGACTTGTTCCTCTTCGGCTGCTGTTAGTTCTTGGGCATTCGCCAAATTATCGACAGCGATAGCCAAGAACACATTCAATAGCGTATAATTACCGAAGAGTACCAAAACGATAAAGTATCTGTTGATGGGAACAACGCCAGAGACGAAACAAACAAACAAATACAAAATACACTTTTCAGTAACCAATTCATTGTTGTCAATCAATCAATCAATCAATATAACAATATATGATGGGGTCGGCTATACTTTTATACCTTTTATGAAAAGAAAGACACACAACGAAATTATAACCTACAATTAAAAACAAAATTCTGTCGACACATCGTTCTATTGGAAAAAAGAAACTACAAAACTTGGACGACGAGACTTCTTGCTCCCAAAAGGATAACAAAAAGGGATGCACAGTACAGAGACAGACAGAGACAGAGACAGAGACAGAGAGAGAGTGTGTGAGTGAAAGAGAGAGAGAGTGATTTTGAGCCAGGTCCGAGGGTAAAGCGGGGAGCCTACTTGGTGGTTGGCGGCGATCACAGAGCGCTTGTTTTTTTATATTCTAGCAATTTGAATAGTTCGCTGTTTATTTTTTCAAGCTGGAAATAAGAAATAGCAATAAGTACACATAAGCAAGAAAGGAGTAGAGCCAAAAAATACACACACAGATAGTTAGAAAGAAAGTTAGAGAGAGAGTTTTGCACTTACGGAGAAAAAAGGGATGCGAGCATTTAGATGAAGCGCCGATGGAAGCAGGTTTGTTCGGACTTTGGCTTGCAGAATTTGGAATGCTGTGCACTTTAAATTAAAGTCAATCAACCAAATTCTTCAAGCTCGCAAGTCCAGGGAAACACAATCTTCAAAAATTCTTTTAACACGTGGATCAATAAGTCCCGGGACTAAATAGGAAAGACACATTTTTTTGGCAAAATTCGACTATATTCATCAA
>JBAMCP010001005.1:0-29748 GCA_037075105.1 Lissocephala sabroskyi
GGATTGCTCTGTGCAGCGCACATTATAAGAAATAGAGAGAGAGGGGGGTGCAGGGAAGGGGAGGCGGAAGAGAAAAAAGCGCAAAATTTCCAAACGCAAAATGTAAATTGCACTTCTCTGTTGCTTTTCTATTTATATGTATGTATTTATGTAAATCACGTACAAAATACTAGCCTCCTCGTAAATGACGCGTTTGTATGTGTGTGTGCATGCGTGGAAAATACACAATTGAATTCTCTTTTTCTATCTGTTTTTTTTTTTTTGCTTTTTCACTTTTTGATCGCGACAAATATGCGACGACACGACCACGACGACGACGACGGCGACGACGACGAGTTCGGCGACGGCGAAAAGAAAGTCAAGTTGCTTCTGTGGCTGCGGGCGCCATTTTTTTCATTCCCTCGAAAAAAACCTCACTTTGTGGCGTTTGTGTAACTTGTGGACTTGGGTTTGGATAAAAATTCAATTCATTGATAAGCGCACTTGTAAATATGTGTTGGTGTGTATGCGTTGTGTATTAATGTGCGTTATTTGCAATAAAATTTATAAACAAAATAAACGCACACACTTTTTTCCCAATATAATTCACAGACACAGACAGAAAATTCCTTAGTGTTCGTGCTCTTCGTGCCTCTTCACTGCTGACGCCATTTTGTTTCCCAAAGTTGCGTGTGGAATTCATCGGTCTAATCGAATTATCGAAAAGTCACCCGACGATAACTAATTAATAAATTACACTTTTATCTGGTTTTATTAGTTACATATTAATAAATATAAATAAATTACATTTCTATTTGTGTATAAGTTTCTTGAAGAGAATATTTCTTAATTTTTGTTCATATATTCACTTAATTGAAATTCCCGCCAACGAATTTTCGTCATTTGAAGCCGTTGGTGCATAAATACCGGCCTAGGATTCTTAATATTCGTTTAAAATTTACGGGTCCATTGACAAAATCATACTTTCTTGGTCTGAAATATCCTACTTTCGAGATAAAAGCTTAAAAGGAACTATGTATGTTTCGGGAAAATAAATTTTATTATGATTTTAGTCTTGGGGTCTTAGACCGCTTGTATATATAGGCTCGGTGTTTAGTTAATTGGGTTGACTAATTTAACATAATGCTCTCGATTCTTAAATTTACAATGCTTGTCATGCAGAAATTAGTAGAACTGCAATATATCTGTCTTTTAAGACTTTTCTACAAACTGATTTTATTGTGGCCGCCGATAAGTTTGCATGTGGGGCTATCGAATAAAATTATTTTATTTCATAAGCAAAATTGCCTTGTATTTTTTTATACTGGGTGAATATAATAAATATTAAGTATTTTGGTTAAGCTTTGTCGGGTGATAATGGTATTTCCATCACGGCCGACAATTAATTTGCTTTGAACGCGAATAATCGAGTGCATTCACCGGCTGAACTGATTTTAATCGATTAACGCGAGGTGCCTGTTACCAAATCGGGCCTGTGTTTTTATTTTGGGATTTAAGATCTATAAAATTGATTAAAATTAAAGATGTCGCTCTCGCCGGCCAGTGGCATTGGTCGCTTCTACAAGAAATCGGCGAAAATTATACGTTTCGTCCGCCAGGGCTGCACCAACCGGCCCTTCTACCATGTTGTTGTCATGGAGGTTCGATTTATATTTTGATTGTATAAGAAAATAAATTAAATCCATGTATTGTGCTTACAGCGCAGGAAGAACCAGCACCAGCCTGTAATTGAGCAGGTCGGCTCTTTCGATCCGCTGCCCAACGAGCACAACGAACGCCTGGTGGCCCTCAACATGGAGAGGATTCGCTTCTGGCTCGGCCAAGGCGCCCACATGTCCACACCGGCTGCCGAGCTCCTGGGCCTCTCCGGGCTGCTGCCCATACATCCCCGCACTTATATGACTGCCTGGCGGAACCGCAGCAAAGCCGCTGCTGAGGAGCCGAAAGCAGAAGAAGCAACGGCTTAATAAAATAGGAATTTGTTAAAGAAAAACGACTGGGCGCTGGTGGAGTTAAAAATTGTTGCATTTGTCGGTCTACGTGTATAACACAAATATTCTCAAGACATAAACACTAGGAGCTGAGATGCTAGGTGATTCTAAGGCGAAGGTCTGCGCAAATGCATCGGGAAGCCAATCGATCTCCAGCTCTAGTCGCGCTTCAGCACGCCGCCGGCCTGCCTGAGGCCATCGTTCAGCATTTTGTCAACAGCTGCGAATACAAAATATTAACTAAATTGTTTATAAAGCCAACGGTGGAAATTACCTCCGTGGTGCTTGAGGAAATAAGGCCTGACCACCTTGTTGTAGATGACATAAGAGCCGTTCCGCTCCGTGGGCAGCATGCACCACACCAGGAAGATGCACTAAAAAGAAAATCCTTTAGATTTTTTGGGCAGAGAATTGAAGAGTTGAGTTTACCTTGAGCAGCCAGTAGAAGGGAATAATGTGGGTCAGGACGCCGGAGAAGAACTCGATGACGGTGAATATGCCAAAGGTCACCCAATAGGTGAGCCACTTGGTGTCGTCCTCCTTGGAGCTCGACTCGATGGCGTGAATGGACACGTAGGCCGGGTAGAGCACTCCAATAATGTTGCACAAAAGCTGAGCGCCATAGCCGAAGATCAGATAAAGGGCGCAGAAGATGGCAGCACCTGGAAGAGCCAAGAAATCCAAATTAATATAAGGAAATCTTTAAATAGAGTTCGGGAAAGTTTGACCATAGCGGAGGGAGGGGTTCTCCCTGATTAGCTCCACTAATTTAGTTGCCAAAGCCTCAAAGGCCATCCTGCTGCAGCTGCGCTTGCTGTCGTCTCGGGGCCCCCAGAAGAACCGACTGCAGACGGTCGTCTTGTGGCAGCCGCAGCAGGGCGTCTTTGGGTCTAAAATTAACCCTTTAGCTGTTGTCAGATTCTGCAGAAATTATGATTACCCTAGCGGTCAGTTGGCTGATGTCATTTGTATGCTAAACCCAAGAGCCGTGCTAATTATAAACCACGCACAGGTGGCCGAGGGGCGGCGCCGCCAGCTGATTCACCCGCGCCACTCACCTGAGCCCAAATAGACCACGGGCACGCGGATATTGCGGCGGGCGGCCTGGCGCTGCTTTAGGGCCATAATATACTCCCAAAACCACATCAAAGCTCCGAGGCAAACACGTTTTCCTCGGCACTCTCACCGAAACACACGTGAGCAAGCGCCACGAAGGCAGACGGCAGACGGCACACGGCAGATAGCAGAAGAGAGCCGAGCTTAATTATGGAAACGTGGACAGGGATTTGGCGATTTCTTGACCCGTTTCGAATTTGGGTGGAACGATACTGACGTGGGGCAGACAAGGCGATTGTACTTACGATAAACAAAGAAGAGTGAAAAACGCAATATAAAGAAATCTCAGGGGCGTGGAGAGGGCAAAAGGTGGGCACTGTACGCGCACGCATACAACCGCAGGCAAGCAGCTGCTGGAGCCGCGTAGTGTGCGTGTGTGTGTGAGCGACCGGTTGAGTGGTTGGCTATGTGAAAATGCAAGCGAAACTTGTGTAATTAACTAAGCTTAGTCGGGCATTAATCACCTAATTTGGTGTTGGGGCATTGCGTGCTGGGCTAAATTTATCAGTCGGCTATTTTTAAATTCAAAGAAAAATTAGTGCATTAGGCCAGGCAGCAATGATTACGTAGGCGAGTTGGTAATGTCCTGGGTGAGAGGTTTTCTGAAGGACGCCTGCCTTTGGGAAGAGGGGAAAACTTACCCAAAAAGATTTTCACTCTGTCGCAGCCTGTGCGTTGTTCTATCAAGTCAAAGCCTTTGGTCCATGGCTTGGCTGGGTCCTTGAGGGCCTTGCTGACGCTTTCTTTGTATTGCTCGAAATATTGATTGACCTGGGCGGCCATTTTAACTTAAAATTTGAGGTTTTTTTAAACAATCTAAAAATCAAAAAAATCTACGCCGACTTTTTGTCGTCGCTGTCGATTATCGATAACGATGTGTGGCGCTGATGCCAACCAGAGTTGCCCGGCTTCCCCCAAAACACAACCCTGCAAATATAAGCGGCTGCATTTGAATAAATTTATCGATAAATTAAAAAACGCAACGCAATTATATTTTTGAACTTATTGCACGATTGCAGGTACTTTTATGCGTATACGAAGGCACAATTCCGAGGCGTAAACTGGACTAAACCTAAACAAAAACAAACACAACAACTGGTGGGGGGGAGCAGGGAATTTCTAGCTACAGCTTAGAGAAGTTCGTATTTCTCGCGCAAGGCGATCAGCTTGTCAAAGAACAGCAGCACCAGCGTGGAGTGCGGAGCAATACGCAGGTAATTAGGCCAGAAGCCCTTGTACATCCCATAGATGCCCTCCGTGCGGAAGATCTTAACCAGGCAGTCCAGCCATCCCTTATAATAGATGCCCCTGCCCTGGGCATCGACTCCCTGGTTATAAAGCCGCGTGGTAATCACATCGGGCGGCGTTATGGCCAGCGACATAATCGAGCCCGCTATCAGGCCCGAGCAGAACGAGTTCAGCGTGGGCTCTGTGACCAGATCGTATTCCCTGAGCAGAGCCTTGGTCTTGCCAAAGGTGGCGATTTGCGCCCCCGAACCGAGCGCGGCACGAGGCAGGGCGGCCATGGAGCCGCGCCACAGACCGAAGATGCCGTTCTTGTTGTAGATTTGCCTCAGCGCCGAGCCCATTGACTGATGGTCATGCTGATAGCCGACCGCAATTTGCTTGGCTGCCTGCGACTGTAGTTGTGTTTTGACCTGAAACAAACCGCTCGATTAATGCCGGAATCTTTCCACGCCGCGACCTTATCTTATCTCCGACCAAAAGTGTGAGAACGCTTACAAAGTTTGAGATCTCCCCCGGCAGATGGGCCCATTATGTAAACGGCCAGCTTACCATGAAAAAAGGGCTAGAGCAGTAGGAGCCCACCACGCCCCCAATGGCGCCCCAGCAGAGCCCCAGGCCAAAGGAAATCTCCCCGTTCTTCTTGTGCATCCAGCCTCTGTTGACGGCAGTCGTGTAAATGCTCAACCTGTTGGGAGGGAAATCTATCATCCAAAACAAGTGAATGCCGTAAATGAGAGCTCACCTGAAGGAGTTGATGATGAACTGGAAGTAGAGGGCAGGCACCAGGCCCTTCTGCAGGCCCAGCATGCCATCGTTTCTGGCCACAGTGGTGAAGGCCTGCAGCACTCCTTTGTAGGGCTCGACGTAGGAGCCGCGGGCAGCCAGTTCGCCCTGGAGCTGGATGCGGGTCTTGATGACCTCGATGGGGTTGGTGAAGAGCGTGGCGCCCACGGAGGCGAAGCCTCCGAGTACGAAATCCGAGGTGGCCAGTGAGAGAAACATTTTCCCATTGACCGTCAAGGACGAAGGGGTGAGCAGAACTTGTTGCGTGCGAAGTTTGATGGACACAACGTCCGTGTCCCACCAGCTTTCTAAATTCCAGAGACTCTCCTCCGCATCACTGAACGGGTGTGGGGCTTGCGTTCGATTCCGAATCGCGAAGCGGTTCAATCCGCGCTAAAAATCACAACTGAAAAGTTACCGCAACTCAGCTGATTGCTTTCAAACAGGGTGGGCAATTTTGTAGCACATTGTAGAAACAAATAACTTAAAACCATAATTATTTTTATTATTTATATAATCCTGTAATTGTTACATTATTAAAAAAGAGTTGGCCTAAGTCCAAAAATTAAAAGAATTAATCCGTGGAGCGTTCTAACCATTTGACCTCACCTTGTATGACTAGAGTTGCCATGCATTTTAAAGCTTATTTTGCCGCACTTTGCAACACTTACAGAATTTGGTATTTTTTAGTACATTTTTGTAAAGTGGCGATTAATTTAAAAAAAAAACTTAAATTTATTGAATTATTTAAACCCTTAATCCATGCGGGCCTAGACAATATCCCATCCAGAAAATATTTGCTAACTACGTGTTACATTGTGGTAGCCGAGGTGAAGCTGTGTGAAAACGTATTTTATATATTTTCAGATTACGAATCTAAACCAGAACATTATTTACATCTCATTATCGCTTTCGTCATCACTGTCATTCGAGGCCCGGCCAGCTGAATTGGCCAAATCGATCCACGGCTGCGGGTTAATCCGGTGAATGCCGCTGGTTTCCTTCGCCACGACTCCCATTTCGAAACGGAATTCCTTGTCCTTCAAAGGGTCGTGCACCTTGTAAATGCTAAAAAAAAAATTCCCATTAGCGTTTCATTGAGGGATGCCAGGGCGACTTACATTTTTCCAGCATTCTGGACCAACTCGTCGGTGTTCATTTCAACGAATTTGTGCTTCTCCATTTCGGTCTTGGCCTGTTGCTTGGCCTTGCCACTGGCACAGGCAAAGTAGCCAAACGACGAACCCGACGGCTCGATTTTGAACAGCTGCGGGCCGTCCACCGGATCCCACGAGGCCAGGATGATCGACAGCCCAAAAGGGCGCACAGCGCTGTACAAAGTGTAGGCATGGACATAGGCCGACACGCGCTCGCATAGCTGCTGGAGTGGAATTGCGCGCTCGAATTGCTGGCGGAAGTTGGCCGCCTCCTGGCGGGCAATGTCGGCCACATAGTTGCCATCGGCAGTGAGGCCGGCAATGGCCATGCCGATGTTCTTCTCAATGGTGTAGATGCGGCCGCCAGCGTCGTTCTCGTAGAGCTTGCTGGTGATTATCTTTTCGACGGCCAGGACGACGCCATCCTTGCCGCGAATGCCGATGACTGTGCCGCTTTTCTCCACCGCCTTGGAGGCATAGTCGATTTGAAAGACTCGGCCGTCGGGGGAGAACTGCGAGGCGGACAAATCGTACTGCGGGGAGGAAACCGTCAGTTTATTGTTTGCAGCAGATGCTGCGTGAAATTAACTTACTCCAGTGCCAATCGTACTCATTGTGTGTGGATTATTTATTTACCGACTGTTATTTCAGAGAAACGAAATGATTTTAGGCAGTATGTTGTTTGGACCTGTGATGATTCGGCTTTTATTTGACAGCAGTGATGCTTTTTCGATAGCTTGCTTGAGAATCACCGCCGGCGTTATCGACCAGTGTGACCATATAGTGCAACAAGAGCTATTCCTTTTAATTTATTTTTTAAATTCAAACTCAGACACATTTTTATACAGCTAAGTCCACTTAAATACACCTGTGGCTGCTTAGAAACAATTAATAGGCCGGGGCTGCTAGATATTTCAGGTCATGCAATCGGGTTAAATAGAACAAGACGGCAACTCTGGCTTAAAATGCAAAGTGCATTTGAAACAATTTGTCCTTTTGACAGGCGTGGATTGACTCCTTTTGGTAATCCCTAGGCTTTATTTTATTACTAGAAAGTTACGCTGTTAATGTGATTGTGTTCAGTTAAAAAAACAAAATTACAAAAGCGCGCGCTGGCCTAGAAGTTCAAGAACTGGGACAAGAAGAACAAGCAGAAAGAAATTAAAGACAATTATAGAAATACGAACAGTAATTGTTTCTTAAAGCAGAAAAGAAATCAGCGATCTTAAAAGCCCAATTAAAATATAGAATTCCGAGACATATATATGTACATATGTATAAAAAATATTAGTTTGAAGAAGAAGCAGACACGAACGGACGCGACTTATTTAGAGGCGCATTGACGAAACGCGAAAACAACAATAAATAATATGCATTAAATTAAACATTCCAAATCAAATTTGCAAGTTTAACAACAACAACAGAGCACCCAACAAAATGAGGACCAACGTTTTCCTCTATATATGGACGTTGGCGTCCCTAAGAGCCCCACTGGGTCATTGCTATCAAAAAGGTGAGTCCCCCAGCGCTTCCAAAATTCCAACTAATATTTAAACCCAATGCGCCATTTCCCCAGTGAGACTCCAGGACAAACTCTGCTCGGATAACATTCTCTTCACCTTGGCCAAGCCCTTCCGTGGCGACCCAACCGTGCTGCTGGCAGACGACCACGACTCCGGGGCCATCATATCCCAGACATGGAACTCCACAATGCCTTTGGGCCACTCGGTCAACAAAATCAAATACGAGTGCCACTTCCGTGTGCAAACCCGCGACCGCCAGCCCCGCGGCATTTACACAATCATTACCCTGCTCAAGTTCCGCTTCGATCCGGTCACCAACAAATGCATCGACTTCATCCAGTTCACCAGCGGCAATCGCTCGCCCAGCGAGCGCATCTGCACGGACATCTCGATCGATGGCCCAGCCGGGCGTCTCATATTCGACCAGCGCGACAGGGAGGTCAACGTTTTGATTCACATCGACAAGCATCGCACGATCTTTGATGAGCCCTTGAAGCTGCGCATGGTGCTGACCGCCCACTCGGAGTGCCAAGTGCCCGGCGACTTCCTGTGCAATCCCACGGACCAGTACTCGTGCATATCCCGTCATTTTGTACGCGACAATATCACCAACTGCCTGTACCCGTGCCGGGACGAGGGCACGTGCTTCCACGACGCCATCACCACCGAGGAAATAGACACCACAAACGTGGCCATATCGGCCATCACCTCGCTCATCTTCACCATGGTGGGCGTGGGCTTTTGCATCTGGATTTGCTGGAAGTACTGGAACTGCATAACAGTCCAGCAGCATGCCCACGAGGCCTCTGCCGCCCGCTTCAACCAGCGCCGCACTCGCGTGAGTATAAATCAGATTATAAACCTTTGGGAAAATAATCTATTTTCGTGCCCCCAGTCGGACGTGCCGCACACAATCGAACTGCCCAATGCGCCCTCATATGACACGGTGAGTCATGATTTGTCATCCCTGCCGCCGGAGCACCAGCAGCCGGCCACGCCCAAAGATCTGCCGCCGAGCTACGAGTCCCTGTTCCCCGACAGATAGACGTCGAGCGGGGGGATTGAATTTTGTTGAGCCGATTTGTGCCAGACCAGCAGGGCGCGGGAGTCGCTCTCCGCGTCTGAGAATCTCTCCGTGTCTCTGTATGTAAATGTTTTTTATCAATGTAAATATGCACAAGGATCTCGGAGTTAGGACTGATTTTATGTTTTCGTTTTGTTCTTTTTCCCCATCAACAATTAACTCGAATTGGCAAACTTTGTAACGAATTTTATTTTAATGTTGGTTCTTTTTATTTTGTATATAATTAAGAATTTTACGTTTTTTGTGTATTGAAGAATCCGCTCCGAAATACTCACCAAATACGCCACTCAATTAATCGAGGAAACTGTATCAATTATTGTATTTCTATTTGTAATTCTCTATTTAAGTTATAATCATAAGCTAATTGTAAAACGGCATACGTATTCGAATCTACTAGCTAGCCAAAATTTTCCGAGGCCACTCAAAAATACAAAATACAATTATACGAATAGAATTAATTCCCCGCCCCCCTCCCCAACGGGGTGGCTGGTTTACTAGCAAAACTTATACAATAGAAATACTACAAAAATGATATACATCTAATATTCCATATAGTTGTACCTGTTCGTAAGAGGAAACATCACGCTTTTGTGTATTGGTAGTTGTTTGTGCAAAGCATTTAGCAAAAAAATAAAAATAAAAGATCAAAACCGATCAGAGTTCAAGTTCAGAGAAATGTAAGTCGGCCAGTCGCTGGTCTTGTCAATTGTTAAAGCCGATATATAAATATGCATCTACTATATCTTAATAGACTTTTGTAAGCTCTACCAACTCTCCAAATCCAGCATATAACAGAGGAAATCTACAGTAGTCAAGAGGCGCGTCGATCGGTTGGGAATTGCAGCTGCGCAGGTTCCCTGATCGATGCGGCGCGCCTGCTCAAAAGCTAATTAATAAACACACACACACACATACACACCTAAACAATTACAGATGCCTAAAAGTATAAAGACAACAACAAAAACAATAAACTATATCATAACTATGAAAATAAAGCAATTAATCAAAATGATCACTCGGAATTATTGTCGCCCTCGTCAATCGTCGAGGAAGTGCCCCGACTAATGGAGAAACTGGTTTGGGATTGGTTCTCTTATCTTTAAAGTCCTACAAAGAACCCGCTTCGAACTGAAGATTGGAGAGATTTCTTTAAGAGCTTTGCTCTTTAATCTTAAAGGTTTCATATAAGATATTCAAGATCTCAAGGAATCATAAGGTTTTTACGGCTCGAAAGCCCTCATCGGTTCCTTAAAACTTCTAGAAGGGGATCTTTCTATAAGAATAGTTATAATCGAACTCTTAAGGAACTTTCCTCAGAATAGCTTTGAAGATTGGGATCCCAGAACTTTTATCCCTGCTGGATTCTCTATAAGATATTCAAGATGTCAAGGAATCATATGTCCGAAAACCCTCATCGGTTCCTTAAAACGTCTAAAAAGAGTTCTTTCTATTAGAAGAGCTATAAACGAAGGAACATTGCTCCATTCCTTAGAATAGCTTTGAAGATTGGGATTCCAGAACCTTTATCCCTGCTGGATTCTCTGTTTCAGTGTCTTAAGTTCTATAAGAAATTTTATCTTATCCAAACCTTTAGAGACTCAAACAACTATAAAGAGATTGACCTATAAGAAGAGTTATAAACGAACTCTTAAGGAACATTACTCCCTCCCTTTGAATAATTGAGGTCTTTCAAGGTTTGTAGATTGGATCTCCGAACTTTTCTCCCTGCCGATTTCTCAGTTCACAAATCTCGAGTTCTATAAGAAATTCTATCTTATCCGAAACTTTTGGGGCTCAAGATTCCCTAACTTCTTTCTCCGTCTTCCTTTTAATTCCTTTCTCCTAAAGAAAAGATCAGCATCTCTCTTCCATCCAAAGCTTGGTAACCCCCGTTTGGGGTAGCTAACCGGAAATCTAATTCAATTCGCTCGGTTTCATCATCTGGCGACAACTGAGAGACCACAGAAATGAGTCATTCAGGTTTTTAATTTTTTAATAGTCGTTGATTTCGGAGTTGGAGGAATATTTTATTTTTTTTGTGATCGCTGCGTTGACAATTTAATTTGTGGATTTTAAAACTTATCAACTCTCGGGGAATCTATAACAATCGTTGCTCCCGGCGGGTTTACAATTTCGCGAGTGGAAATGGAAACATTTTGGGATGCACGTGGAATCGTTTAGCGGATCGGCTGGCTGGGCCGTTGATCTCTAATTGCCAGAAGCTTTGGGCATTTGTAATTGCAAAAAAACACACACGAGAAAAACCGGTTGTGCGTGGCCAGAAACGAACCTCGGATCGATGAATATTTCGTAGATGAAAAATAGAGAGACTGGCAAAGGTGAATGGGAAGTCGCCTTGGAGAGTTCAAAGCGGCTAAGCCTTTTGTCTAGGAAGTGGTCAAGTGCCCCAAACAGTAGCGACTCTCAAGTTCCCTCAACTCAGTGCACGGGGCCGATTCGCCGATCCGCCGATCAAGTTCAGGGTTGAACGGAACCTTTGGAGAACCGATAAGGCAACTATTTTCGGCCATCGGTTATTTTTAATCTGTCAATCAGGCAAGTCGATTGAGCCATGACAACCAGCCAGCCACTTAGCGGGGAACGGAGTGATTAGCACCTGGCCAGGGCCCCGGCCCACCCACATTCCGGGAGTCTTTGGGGGGGCGACAGATTTGTCCAAAGTCGATTATTACAGAATTTATTTTTAAACCTTTTCGAAATGCCAACCGGATTTGGCCGCCGCCAAATTACAGTTTATATTGCACACGGTTTTTTTGTAATTATATGGCCAGCGGCGGGTCTGCGTCTGCAACTTGGCCAGGCCGAAATCAAACCGTTTGTGGGATATAAAAACCGTCGACTGTGGGGCGCTCGGCTTTTTCAACGCGCGCAACTCGAACGCAACGGTTGCCTGGCCCGGGCTGCGGTTTTATTTTTGTTAGTTGTTGAATTTTATATTAAAATTGGTTACGTTCGCGTCCCACGACGATAACGAGGGCCGTCAAATTGCAGAAACAACTCCCCCCTCCCCAGCCCTGGCAGTCACACGCACACAGGCGCACCACACGAACCGTGAAGGCGGCAGCGCAACTGCGACTGCGACAGCGACCGCGACGGCGACTGCGACGTCGACTCCAAAGTAAAAGTTGCTAGCCGAGCGTCGCGAGCGTTCAGTCCTCGATACAAACTTGAACTTGAAAGATCAGAGAATCGCCGTGATCGGTGTGCGCGTGTGTGTGTGAGCTGGCGGCTCAATACTCTTTTTAGCCTACCCCCCACCCCTCCCCCCATGCAAAGTGCAGCTGACCGTCTGCGCGGCCGACTGTGTGTGTGTGAGCTTTTTAAATAAAATTAAACGATTTATTGTCTGCGGCGCATTGATTGCCTGCCCAGTCACAGGCACAGCGACGACGACAGCGACGGAGCAGAGCCCCCGGCAGCCGAGCCGTCTAATTGTACAAAAATAAAAGAGCCCAAGCAACGCGGAAGTGCAAAGCATAAATTACCAAGCGCTAAAATATATAAAAAACCATTCATAACATCGAAAACTGTGCTAATTCCCCGGCCAATTGTCCGTCTCCCTTCACCGAGCGATCGCAAAATGCCAGCGCTCTTCAGCGGATCGATAAAGGCCGCCTTGGCCATCTGGGCAGGTGAGTCGGTTTGGGGGCCGCCAGTCGATTGCATAAGGCAAATTCGATTGGTGGGGGCTGGGGCGGTTCAATGGCCGGTGGCCAAACATCCGGCGTCTTTCCCAGGCGGCAACCGCGGCACGTAACCCGCCACAGGGCTAGGAAGTTCCTGGAAGTCAAATGGGCTTTGAGCCTACGAAATTCACAAGAATTTTGAGTAGCTTGAGATCTTAAAAGGGTTTCCAGAGGGTTTCCAAAGAATTTGCAAAGGTTTCTTGGTGAATTCTTAGCTCAAATTTCATTTAACTAAATTCTGAAGAAGTCTGTTTAAATTAGAGGGGAACTCAAAAATACTTAAAGAACTCCGGAACTAAATAAAAAAGGCGAATTTAATGGTCTTTGTACTCAACCAGAAATGAATAATTAGCTTAAAAGGATTTCCAAAAAATTTGCAAAGGTTTCTTGATAAATTCTTAACTAAAATTTCATTTAACTTAACTTTAAATTAGAATGGAACTCCAAAATACTTAACAGAACTTCGAAACTAAACAAACGGGTGAGTTTTATGGTTTTTGTACTCAGACAGAAATGAATAGTGGGCTTAAAAGATTTCCTAAAGGGTTCCCAACGAATTTGGAAAGATTTCTTGTTGAATTCTTAGCTCAAATTTTACTTAATTTCATCCCGAAAAGGTTTCTGAGAAGGGAACTCAGAAGCCACTCCAAAATACTTAGAAGAACTCCTAAACTTAATGGACGGGTGAATTTTAAGGTCGGTGTACTCAGGCACAAATGAATAGTTAGCTTAAAATGAAATGAATAGTTAACTTAAAAGATTTTCAAAAGGGTTTCCTAAGAATTTGCAAAGGTTTCTTGATGAATTCTTAACTAAAATTTTACTTAACTTCATCCTGAAAAGGTTTCTGAGAAGGGAACTCAGAAGCCGCTTCAAAATACTTAAAAGAACTCCGAAACTAAACAAATGGGTGAATTTTAAGGTAAAATTAAAAGGGTTACTAAAAAATTTAGAAAGATTTCCTGTTGACTTCTTCATTTAAATTTTACATAACTTTATCCTGAAAAAGGTCTCTGTTCAACTTAGAAGGGAACTCCGAAATACTTAAAAGAACTCCGAAACTGAATGGACGGGAGAATTTCAGCCAAAAATGAATAGTTTCTCTTTGGGCAAACGGACAGATTAGAATTTCTACCTGTGAAGATCGGAGAACCTCTCAAAAAAACCAAGACCTCCGTTTTGGCAGATCATTAAATCCGAGCATCTGCCACGCTCGTCTCTCCGTCCCTGAAGGTCTCCCTACCCTCGCCGGTTTGTCCTCGCCGCACAACAATGCGGATTTATGTGTGTACGAGTATTTTTCTCAAATTTAATTGCCGCATTTGCCTACCGACATTCGGAGTCGTTGCATTGAGAGACGCGAATGCACTTGACTCACTTCGCTCAACATGGGAAACCAAACTGATTGAGATCAGTTTCAGTGTCAGCGACTTTGTAATGTATAGTAATATGGGTCGGGACAGATGGACAGTTGGGCAGACAGCCGAAATTGTCGTCCCCAAGAGAGATAAACGGCCAGTTGGGCCGGCTTATCACAGATCAGGGCTATAAACTGGTAAACGATGCTTTTATAACGGGTTCTCTTTATTAGCATTCAGCGGTACCAGTTTGGGGCCTCATAAAAGTCATGAGCCGCGGCCATGTGATTGCCCCCCTCCCTCCCCCTACAAATATTTGCGCACTCTCTCGCCGAAGTGTGCACAATTTGGCTAGCAAATTTGTCTGACTGTCCCAAGGGTTAGATCAATTTATCAAACCGGTCGGACAGCTGCGGATTTCAACAGTTTGCGCAGTTGCGCACTTGGGCAGTGGCTGCGCCCACGCAGGGCTGGTTTGGCCCCAAAAGAATTTAACTTAATTGCTTAATTAGCGCCTAAGGTGGCCGCTGTTCCTGGGTCCGCCTTCTGGCACAATCAAATGGCGTCTTCTTATCGTCTGCGCAGATTGTGAATAATGAAGCCGGCAATTTTATGGGCCTCTGGCAGACTGACAGACTGTGATTGCAAAAAATCTGGCCCCCACTTTCCAGAATGAATCAGACGGCCTGACGGAAGGCTTAGCCCGGCCCGCCGCCTCCGGTGACGCAGTTGTTTATTCTCCAGCCAACCGATCTGTTTGTCTAAGCTTTTCTTACTGGGAATTGTGCGTTGCGGTGCCTGGCGGAGATAAAGACACTTGAGCACTTGCCACGGACCTAGGACAACTTTGACAGCTGATAAGCTGATAATCATTTCCAAAATTTGTTCCAAACTTTTGTTCCGTTGTGATGAAATCGGCGTATCGACCACCAAACCTGCCAGTCACCTGGTGGAAACTACTAGATAACAGCGAACGATTGGTGGCGAGTGCGCAAAATACCATAAACGTAACTTTAAGCCCCTAGGAAAGTCTGGCGAAAGCCCTGGGATCCACCAGCGGAAGATGACAAATCGGGGAGTCCGTTGGATGGCCGAAGACGCAGAGATTGGGAATTCCCAGCACAGTCTTCTGGGCCTTTCTAATTTTACATTAACCGGGTTTATTTTTATGGCCACTCGTTTATAATCAGCCAAGCACTCGAATCAGGTTTTATAATGTTTTGAACACCTCCCGCAGATCGGTGGAGCGCGGAGTCAAGAACCAACGATCGCTTATCAGTCAAAACGTGAACGGTTTTTCTAATCAGCCGCAGCCTTTGTTATGATTATAAAATGATCGAGCACCCAAAAGGTCCATATATCCGCCCTGTTTCTCTCCCGTTATTTTTAGTCTTAATCAATTCGGCTGCCTTATCAGTCTTGAGAAATTTGCGCGTGCAAACAGCCCTCGCCCAACATGGCAACCTATCCCGCGCCTATCCCATCCCAAAAGACATGGCCAACAAGCCGATCGTCTGCGGCCACGATATGTGGCCCGCTGATAAGAACGATCGGTTGGCGGTCCGTCTGTCCGTCTGTCGTATCAGCGGCGGTAAAACCAGCAACACCTAAAGCCCCTTCGGCTGGCGCTGAATGTATTTTCTTTTTGATTTGCCGAGCAAGCCATAATGGAATTCGTGTCTGTGGTCGTTTCAGTTCTCAATGTTTACGCGACCAGAGCGGATGGACAGTCGTATTTGCTCACCCTGGAGAATGTCCTTGCCCGGCCTGTGCACTTCAATCTAACCAGCGTGAATAGCACGGAAACGGAATTCCTAGCCAACCACCAAAACGACAACAACACCAAAATCATAGTCTACAAGAACAGTGAGTAGACCAGTGGGCGTGGCAGTTTGAACCAGAAACCGACAGATCGGAGTGTTAATTTCTCCGCATTTACGTCGATTCGGCTAATTGCTGCTAACTCAGTCGTTTGTGACGCAGCGGCTGCCACTTTCTCGGGGACCTTTGGTGCGACAATCCCCTAACTTTCGTCATTCATCTATTTTTAGCTGTGGTGCAAAAAAGCAACGAACTCTCGCAGACCGCCATGGATGTCATCACGATAGTCTGGTATGTGGCCACTTTCCTGGCCCTGGCCGCGTTCTTCATGCTGATGGCCTGCTCGGATCGCCGCTGCCGGGATGTGCGCAGCTCCCAGAACGGCCAGGGCAGTGAGGCCCAGCGGGCCCCGCCCACGCCTTCGCCTTCGTACAGTGAATTCGCGCCGCCCAGTTATGATACCGTTATAAAAATGCAGCATGCGGCCAAGACGAGCATTTTTGTGATTCCCTTTGGGACCCCGGAGAATCCGCCCTCGGCCGGTCTGGATGCGGTGGACAAGGGCGAGGGCCACATACTGCCGAATCCTTTGGCCTCGGCCTGCAATGTGCACACGATCAATGAACTGCAGAAGTCGGCCCATTAGCAGGCCACACGGAAGTGGAAAATCTGTGACTGCTGCGTCGGAGGGGTTGGCCGGGCCGAATTCTCCAGACCCCATCGACCAACGTTAAGTCTCTGTGATATTTGCTGTGCGTCGTGGCCGGAGGACCAGCAAAAACAAAAAAAGGAAATATAATCCAGCAATTTGCGCATTTGCGGCCGCCATTGCGGAGTTGGGCAGTGTGGAAAATGCGTGGCGGCCATTTTGGTGGGCCGAAATCAACCGTTAGTTGATCGAGTTTAGTCTTAGGTGTCATATTCATTTCGGCAGAGCAGTATTTTATGATATGTCATTGTCATTTAGACTTTAAGCTCCGCGAGCCCGCATTTTGTTGTGGGGTCGGGCAAACAAGACTGAATGGAAATATTTTCGGAATCGCTGTGCAATATTTCCGTTGTCGTAGTCGATTTTTTGCCTCGGCTTCAACGCTTTTCGTCAATAAATATTAATATGTTCGAGTATTTCTAGTTGACTTTCTCGGTTTCGTAAGGCGAAGTTTCTTTGGTGATTAATTCGCGGCTGCCATAATGCCGATAAAACAGCTGTTGCAATAAGATTCCCCAGAATGAAATGAGCCATCACCACCGCCAAGGGGCGGGGTCGTCACTTAGCGTCTATTCTTCTAATCGTCTGTTGAGTGGGGGCGCATTGGCAGCCCCCACCCACTTGCCATTTCGTCTGGGCCATTAGGTAATTCCCCAGTCGTTTCAATGCGTTCGAAATAACCGGTCCAAAAAAAGCCCCAGCGACAGTCTGGCAACCCCGAATGCGCCAAGCTTTCGCCAGCTTTTTCGAAGTGAATGGGAAAGCTTTTATTTCATTCTCGAACCGCAGCCGACTGAGCTTTTTGTGGTAAGAAACGTCAGGGTAAATATTCAGGAGAGGAAGGGAATCTTAAGGTAGTTGGAGTTTCTAGAGCTTTTTTCCTTACCTTCCTCGGAGCACTCATCTGCGGCTTTCTCTTGGGTTAACTTTTGGAGTCTTTCCCTCCCTCGAATTCGGAGTACTCAATCCAGCTGTGGGCTGGACTTTTTTTATCTCCCAGCTGTGGCTTTCGCCTTGACCTTATATTTGAGCCAGTGTAATCCAATTAAGCACACAAAACACAAACCAATTCAACCCGAAGTTCTCGGTAAATATGGAAAAGTCGTATTGTTTTCAGGTGTCGATTTCATCACTCAATGTAAACACAATTGCCTGACAACCTGAAAAGGGGGAAGTTTTTTTTTTTACCTAGAACTGCAGAAGATTAGCCAGCTAATTTATTTCTACACAAATTGTTTGGTGTGTCCGATTTCCATATGGCGGTTTGGCAGGGATTCGCTGGCTCGTTACGCTCTGTTAGGCGGGGAGGGCGGGAACGGCGAACTGTGTTTGGGGATCACATGAATAAATAAATATGAAATATTTCATTCATTGAACATTTGGCGTGGTTTTCAGAGCGCGTGAGCAGCGTGCGGTTGGCCAACCAAACGGGCGATCCGGAGTGGAAGTTCCATGGGGTCGGGGGCCTCAATTGATGTTGGCGTTACCGCCGATCTTTATGCGTTGCTTGTCGCGCCTTGTCGGCCCAATATAAATGGGCGGCTGGTCTTTCGTGCTCTTTTTTAATTGATTGTGGCCGCCCAGAGAGCGGCCGAGGGATGCCGCTCGCAATCGCGAATCTGTTCCATCGTTCCATTCGTTCGGTTTAAAAGCAAACGATCCGCAGTCGGCCGCGCTCAGTCAGACGCGGATCGTGCTAGCTAGTGGATAAGCCTAAACCCCAACCAAAGAAAAACAAGAAACAACAAACAAACGCTGCACCACAAACTCCAAATGTCATTCAAGCATTGCAATTTGGGTCTCGGCCTGGTTACCGTGCTACTGCTCCTGGGCGTCTCGGCCCAGATCGAAACAAACGAAGTGAACGGTGATGATGTCTATAGTAAGTGCAAGATCTTAACTCCATATTGCCCCCAACCACTAAGTTCCTGAATGGTTTGCAGTGATCCAAGGCGTTGGCGTCTACCCGCATGACCGTCAATGCATCCTGGTTGGGGGCTTGTGTGTGAAAAGCAGTGACTGCATTGAGCCCACCACGAACAAGGGATTGTGTCCGACCAGCAAGCATCTGGGGGTCGAGTGCTGCTACGAACGTGAGTACTTTAGGTCTCCGTCTATAAGAATTAGAAGCGATTTTAATACACTTTCGAAACAGTCAAATTTCGGTATCCCTTGAATCCTCTTGTCAATTTAATGTAAATTCATTTCTTTGTTTGCGCGTTCTGCCCAACTCCTTGTGCGTGTGTAAATTGTGTGTGTGTTTGTGTGCTTGCAGTCCAACAGAGGCCCGCCCCCTGCGCCCAGCACTTCGGGGAGTGCAAGGACCGCTGCAACGCGAGGCTACTCCGACCAGGAACGGACTGCGAGAACGGACAAGTCTGCTGCTTGCTGATCTAGTTATCCTTTAGGCTATGCTAGAATATGTTCCCACATCCCGTAGAAATCCCAGCCCAATTTCAAGCCACAAATCATGAAATCGAACTCTCAACAGAAAACTAAAGAACAGAAATCATGTATTTATTAAATATTATCTACCTATATATATGATACTATATCGATATAATCTACTCTAGGCATAAATGTAATCATTTAAATGCTAAAATAAAGCTCTGTAAATATGTGTGACTCAATTCGCTGATAGGCGATTATGTAAGCCAACTATATTTTGTGATGATCCAATGATTCAGCTGCGATTGACCCCCAGGTCATCCTGGCTTATCATCCTGTTTATTTCTATTTAATTCTCTCTTTCTCTCTCCCTTTAGTATCACGTGTACAGTTGTGTCTGGTGGAGCTGCTGCTGGCCAAACATTCGGAATTCGAGAATTCTCTTTGTTGTCTCGGCTCTTTTTATTTTCGAAATTCAATGTCAAGTTCAGCTGATAATCGGTTTGAAAATAATAAAACCCCGCTGGAATCTTTCAGTTCCCTTCCAAAAAATGCCCGATGAGGCCAATCGGCGGGGACAAAAACAAAAATACCCACACACTTTTGGACTTGTGATGTTTGAAAAATCTTCTCGTTTGATGCTCGAATTCTTTAAAAATAAACGTCCTTGTTCCGACGACCATGGGGGGAGGAGGGTACATGTGCCTGGCGTTTCCATGACTCGTTCGTGAGTATTTTAGTTGTGCATGAGTTCAATTTGTTTTCAATGTCGCTATTTATAGTTGAGTATTAATTTTTTTTGGGGGGCGTCGATGGCAATGACATGTGTGCCGTTGGAGACGCTGGCTTTTGGGGAGCTTCCTCGGAATTCCTCCCAAATGCCAACGAAACTGAGCGTGATGACGCCGATGACATTCCCTGATGGCCTTGGACATTGAAAACGACGACGATCCGAGATTATTCCATTTAGTGTTTGTTGTTTGTTTGTTTTCATTCCGTCAGCGTGAACTTGTCGTATCTCTTTGGGTCAGACTCTCAATTGAATCAAAACATTGAATTGCGACTTAAGTTGCATAATCTGAGCCGCCATCGCGTGTCATTTACATTCTACAAAAAAACCCCAGCGCCACAAAAATACCCAAAACAAATTAGAAACTTTTGGGGCACCGCATAATTCGCAATTCACTTGGCCTTATCGGCTCGTCCAGCCCTCCGTCGTCATATGCATAATAAATAATTTATGGGCTTTTCGTGTTGTTTTTCGGTTCTGAGCTTTCAGTCGTGAGTCCGCGGTTCCCTGAATCGTGAGTCGTGAGTGTTACGCGGCTCTAATTGAGCCGAGGGCGAGTGCAGTGCAATTTGCATATTTAAAAATTTTTATTTTATTTTTGCATTTCTTTCGTTGCCAGCGACGACGGCGGCTGCAACGTAAAAGGAAATGATTTTGTGGCATAAATTAACGCCAAGAGGCACACGAAACACTATTAAAAAATCCCCGCACATGTGCAGGGGGTGAAAGAGCGCATCCGCAACGTCCTGGCGCATATTTGTCCTGGCGACCTCGTCTCGCCTGCCTGACTGCCTGCCAAGCTATTGGCTTATGAAGGATAAGAGCCGGGATATTCCGCACGACTTGCATGACTGGCTGCGTTACGACATCAATTTCAAGCCGCTTCCCACGCAATTAATCCTTTTTTCCCATCCATCGCACTGGGGAGATGTCGGTCCGCGTCACCAGGTGCCCGGCCCTCGTCCTGTCGTCCCGGTTGACAGGGCAGCCGGATTTCTTTGCTGTCTGTCGGGAAAATGACTTTTTAAGTTAATTTCTTATGCGGTGAGCATGATGTCCTTCTTTCCACCCACACACACGCGCGGGCGTCCTTCCTACATAGTCGAGGATGGCCGGCGATTATCATTATACTTTTTGATTTCAACTTTATTATGACAGCCCGTGTCGTGCTGGGGGCGTTTGTGAAAAGTGAATTGCGATTTTTAATTTCCTTCCACGTGAAATGGAAATGATTGAAAGTATTGGAGCGCCGGTTGAGTGGCCTTTTGCTTTGTTGGCCTCAATATCCTAGCGTTGGGCGGTTGGCTTTTGTGTGCTTAACCTTCAAATTGCATGCAAATTGAAGTTCAAATAGCAGGAAATGCAATTACTTTAATCTGTTTGACAAGCCACAAGCCTCGTCCTCGTCCTGGACGCAATAATCACATTAGCACGCAAATGAAAACAAAACTCGTCGCAGGACTAGAAAGTGTTAGATTTTCGGCTCCCCCGGCCCTCGACGTGTTGCCAGCCTTTCACGCATGTGGACGATGAGACTATCAACGAAATTAAAGAATCTCCCCGGGGAATCTTAAAGAACAAAAGGATTTCATGGAAATTTGTCATCTGATGATAAACAAAAACTTGGGTACACCAAATTCTCAACTCCCTGCCCTTGGAGTCGGTTTGGGAGTTTTATACCCTTTTAGGGTAAATTTTATTATTTTCCTTAAAAGGGCCTTAGTCTGTTTGATATTTAGATCAGGAGATCTATAGTGAAAGAGCGAGAAAAGGTTCCCAGTTTCTTGGTTATGTTTTTTTAACCTTTTTTGTTTGGTGACTCGAAGTTCCCATTTACCCTTCGACTGAAAAGAGTATATGAAATGTCGGCTCTTGTTGTTTTGGTAACTGGAATAATAATTCCATTATTTGCCTGATATGAAAAAAATTGGGTTCGCTCGCCTTTGATGAGTTGGCCGCGGAAGACAAACTTGCGGCTGTCATGAGACAGGGAAGGATTTTCCACCCCAATGCTAATGTGCATAGCGGAGCTCATCAGGGATTCACACACATACACAGGAAAGATGCTACAGGGCGTGAAGGGACTTAACCCTTTCCATTCCTTGGCCTTTGCTGTTTTCTTCCTTGCTTCCTCTTTTTTTGGAGCTGTTAACGGAATTAACCGCAATTTCTTTAATTAAAATTTCCACCCACGTGTTGCCATAGAAAAAATCATACACCCCAAAACATCGGGAACAACAGGAGCGGCAGGAACTGCGATGATGAGAAACAAGGCGGCGAAAAAAAGAAGGTCTGTAAATTATCCTGTCAGTCAGTCGTCTCTGTCAACAACAATTAAAACGGGAAGCAACAGCACAAATTAAAAATTCATCTTTTCATTTTTTCCCTCATTTTTCTTCAGCGCGGTTTCCTCCCTTTTTTGTATCCTTTTCGATTCCGGGGCTCCTTTTTTAATTTGATTGGTGCTTTTTCACCAAGTTGGCAAGAAGGTTTTATTCTTTTCTTTTCAAGTGACGCTTGATTAGGGTCCTGCGAAGGGGTGGCCAAAGGTGGGAGGTCCTTCGAGCAATTATAAGTTAATTTCGGTTTGATTAGAACGGTAGTTTGTTTGCATTTTCCGTCCTCGTCCCCAACGGAAGTGCTGGCAGCAAACTGACCGGAAGTTCTTCAAAGTCGCCTTGCAATTTGATGGCTGCCTTTCAATAACTTTGGGTCCACTTGGAAGGAGTTTTGGATGCCCAAAGAAATGCCAAATTTTAATTGAAAGTGTGAAAGAGGTTAATTAATATTGGGGCAGTATTTAAATTTCTATAACGATCTTTCAATCGAATCAGAAGACTTCAATCATATTATAATAAGTGGCGTGGTCTTCTGAGAAAATCAATGGGGGTTTATTCGGATTTAAAGTCTGTAAATTTTGATGGATTTTATAAAAAGTGGACATGTTTCTTTTCATTATTAATTGTGCTTAATCTGCTTAAATAAAAGAAAGAAGAAACACATTCTATGGAATTTGAGAGAGAGAGAGAGAGAGAGAGAGAGAGAGAATTGAGAGAATTTTTAGATGTTTGATGAGATTTTCTATGAAATGTTGGAAAGTTTGTAGGAGCTGCCAGGCAACTCCATTAAAAACGGTGCTTAAATTCTGTTTTCCTTGCTGAAACCTTAAAAACTAAAGCCCAAAAACGCCAACAGTTCTCGGGAAAACTACAAGGCTTTCTAAATTTAATTAAACTTTAAGAAACGATCACAGTTTCCCTTGTGTATGAAATTTGCAGTGCGGCGAGTGTAATTAAGGATTATGGAATTACAAAAGGATATAAGTTTGCCTCGGTCTTGACGTTTGGTCTATTGTGCGGGAAGAACTCCAAGTTGGGGAATTTTTGTTGTGTGCAAATAATTTGCAGCTCGTTTCTTGCGTCATTAACAATGTACGGGAAAAAGTTTTATCTAATTAATGAAACTTCAACAGAGGACGTCAACGAAGTCAGCTTTCCTTTTTGAAGTCCCTCCCCCGGTTGCCCGCTGCGGGACGCATTGTTGACAGCCACGAAGGACGGGAAACTCTGCGTACAACGTGGCGTATGATTGCTTTTGTGTAAACAAGTCGAGGGAGTGCTTATTGCCAGGACAGGCGTTTCCATGTCTCGTTTTGGGTTCCGCGTCTTTCGTTTCTTTTTTAATTCACTTGATTCTATTTTTTTGCCCTGCTTCCCTCTGCGCTCCGCCAGTCGGTGGCTGAGTGACGGCGACGAAGCTGCCGCTGAAATTTGTTAAAAACTTTTTTAATTAGCAACAAAAGTAAAGGGGTTAATATCGCGTCGGGCTTTGTTGCTGTTCAAAAGTTTGGCAAGCTAACAATTAAGTTTCGGCATCAGCGGCAGCGTCCTTCTGACTTTTCCACATCCCAGCCCCCGACGGCTAGAAGACGGCCTTGCAGATAATGGGAATTAAGCAACACTTACTGGCAATTAATTCCCTCCATTTAAACACACCGCATTTGTAGACCTTTCTTCTGGTCAATGATTCCTAGCCCATCCAGGCAGAAGGATGCATTCGAGCAACCGGGGCAACTGCAACAACAAGCCAAACACAACAATACGCACTTCCCGGGCCGGACGAAGTTGCTTCTTTTATCGGAATTCCTTCTTTGCCTCACACTACCCGTGGGTAATTTTTCACTTTCCCAAGATGGCAGCGCATTTTAATGAGCCGCAGCGGTCAGTTTTCCCCCAGCCGCCCGCATAATTTGTGTTGCATTTGCATTTTCATTGGTGCGATATGCTAACGACTTGCTTACTTTTTCTCTCCATCTGCCCAACCGCCCGACTGCCGTGTCAGACGGCAAATATCGAAATCCACGGGAAAGTTTCCCGCTAATTACCCTCGTCGGCTGTGGGGGAAACTAAGCCCGAACTTCTTATCGCCTTCCAAGTGTCACAAACAGAGGTGTGCGTGTGTGTGGGGAAATATGAGAGCTCTTAAAGTTCCAGGGAACTGGGAATGATTTAAAAGCCATAAAAGTCCAACTGTCAGGGACTCACTGTCAATGTCTTGGGGATAATTGACACCAAAAAACAATGAAATCTTAACAGCTTTTCTGGTGATATAAATTTCTCGTTTTTGGGGTATAAAATTCTGATGGGGTTGGCTGCCTTTGATTTGATGTAAAAACTTTAAGCTGAAATAATTTTCTTGTTTAACATTTGCAATTTCGATGATTTGCGAGCTATTTTCTGGCCAATTCACATTTCATTTCACTACGCATCGCTGGCCAGGATGGCAAATGAAATGCTAAATTGGTTAGCCCAACGAATTCAATTTGTTCAGGGCCCGTTACATGTGTGCGTGTGAATGGATGTGTGTATGTGTGTGAGTAGTTTTGGAATTGTATTTCATTAAATAAAAGATACGATAATATTGGCAATGTTAAATGAAGAGAAAAAGTCAAAAATGCCAAAAAGCCATTTTACCCAATTTCCCCCAGCAACCAACTCAATTTGACGGGATGTGCTGGCCTGTGTGTGCGGAGTAAAAACATTAAACTAATTGTTTTAAAATCCTTTTGTCAGAAAGTAAAGTAAATTATAAACAAGCACACACACACGCACACGGAGAGACAGGACTCGACAAGATGGCAAAATTCCCTGTGATGGCGAATGTAAAAAAGCGAAAAGAAGATGAAAGCAACCAACTGTGAGATCCTCAGATTCGATATTTAAATGTGTGTCCGTGTGTGTGTGTGTGTGTGTGTGTGTGTGGGGATGACTGGAAAAACATTACGCCAAATTCATTTAAAATAAAACTTTATGCAAATTTTGTTGCCTGGCAAAAATCCATTAGTTTTCTGCCCAAGAAAATTGAAAACACATCACCGATTTCCTAGCATGCACCACTGAAGCAGGTCCAGGAAATGTTAGTCCCTCCACACACACGCACACACACCCACACACACGCAGATATTCAGTTGGCTGCTGAATTATCCATAGCTGAGTGCCAATTGGAAATATTTCAATTTTTGGCCCGCAAACCGAACTCGATTTTTGGCCATAACTTTTGTGGACTTTATTTTATTTTCTTGGTTATTTGCCGAGACCGGCACAGGGCCCAAGCCGTTCCATTAAAGTAAGAAAAGTTGTATTTTTCCTTTTTTTTTTTGGGACCCATTGCAATCGTCGTCGTCGTCGTCATCGGGCTCATTTCAATGGCTTTGCATTGGCATTTACCTTTGGCCGGCGAGTCCTGCATCTCCCCAATACAATTGTACAATATTTATTTAATGTAAATGAGAATCGAGGTATATGAGACCGGTTACCCTTGGCGGCCCCTCTTCCAACCCAACTGAACTGAGCCTTTGACGGTGGAAAGGCAAAAGAAAGTTCTGCTCCCCCTCGAAATGATATTGAACATTGTGTCCTGGGCAAGGAGGCTGGGGCGGCGATGTGTGTGTGTGTCAATTGAGGCAAATTAAAATTGGAAATTAAATGTTTACGAAGTGCCGAACATTTAAACGAAAAAGTAATTGCTTTTTGTCTAGGGGCCGCCGAGCCAACCAGAAATCAGGTAACCCAAAACCCAAAACCACTGATAAGGCGGCAGGAATTGTGATGGCTGACCGGCCGCCCCCCTCCGTAAACTGATAGGGCGTGGCTTTCATATGCAACAACTGCTGGTTTTGTTTTTGAGTTAATGCCCCAGGATTAATTCCTGCCATATCTGTTCCTTGTTGCAGGCGAGACGAGGCGCTTCCCAGTCGCAGTCGCAATCGCAGCCAACGTCAGCCAGGTGGGTTAGGAGAGGGGCGAGGGGGGTGGGAGTCTAGCCCGGTTAGATGACTGGTTCGGTTTTAGGTTCCCATGCTGTTTTGTTTTCCTCCTTTTAATTTCCGTTTTCGGCCCGCGGCGGAAATGTCGTCGTCGACGAAGAAAAGAGCCAACCCGGCGAGGGTGTCCACGATTTGGAGCCCCCGTTGTCGCAGTCCCAGTCGCACTAGCAGTCGCAGTCCTTCTTGTTGATGTTGTTCAGGATCAGGAATTGCGGTTGCCGCCGTCACAGGTAAGAACGCCGAGCGCCAAGTCTTGCAATCGGGCTCATACATACGCGCCGTTGCCAAGAACAACAAGGGCGCCAGCGAATTTCATACAAATCGCCAATGGGGCTAATGCGGCCGTTGGATTCCACGGCAGCCAGCCAGCCGCTCCGTCAGCCTCATCAGCCGCACATGAGGCACAAAAGCAGCCATCATCATCACGGCTGGCCAAGAAAAAGAATGCCACGTCCAGGCCTCAAAATGGTTGGCCGGCAAGTGAAATTGAAAGACGACCAAGCAGAAGAGGAAATTCCCAATGGCGGGCTATGTACGCAAGCACTTCCGGCGTTGTTATGACCGGAATGACAAAACGGTTGAGGCGGCCGACCACCACGACGAGGACGACGACGAGGACGGCGATGATGATGATGGTGATTGAATGGTTGGGTGGGGCTGGGCGAGCCCTTGCCCGGCAAGTGTGGCCCGAGGGCCAGAAATACCTCAGCTTAACATTTGGCCAGTGAGTGTGGGTGGGGGCGGGTAGATTTGCGGCGCGCCAGTTCGATTAGCTGGCAATTTTCAGAACTCCCCCTGATGGGAATGATGGAAATTATGTGACACTTGTTATTGTTGTTGTTTGCGTGGTTGGGCATTAAAACTAATTAATATTAAAATACACAAATCACAATCACAATTTTGCATTTTTTAAGCGCCGCCTAAAAATTGCAATGTTTTCTTTTTTTTCACCGCTCATCGAACTGCCCGGAGGGCCAACTATTAATTAACATGTTAATTACAAAATTTGTGTGGCATAAATAAAATGCAATTTATAAAACGTCGTCATTTTAATTTAATGAACACCAAACCACCGACCACCCACACCCACCCACACGGCTGGGGCCGCCGCCATCAACTCCGCCAACATTGACTCATTCTAATCGAAAAAGCGTTGGGGTGGATTATACATGGAATATTGTGCAATGGCTGGAAAAAAACCATTAATATTCTTATTTGCTTAGCCGTTGATGGCAAATTGGTAGGTGCAATGGCCCAGGTGCCGCCGCCCCGTCGATATTTTTGCTCTACATTTTGATTGGCAATTTAAAATGCGTTTTGTGCCCGAGAAAGACGACCGACCCGCCATAGGGGGCGGTGTGTGTGTGTGTGTGTGTTTGGGGAGCAGTGTGTATTTTTTAAGTTGCTCTTTGGTCGTTGGTGTTTTATTTTAAATTCGAACTGCATTTTATTGCCGGCCAACGGAATCGGTTTTTCAAAGCTCCAGCGCAGCGCCCGTGGGCGTGACGAGCGCGCGAGCTGCTGCGGCGGCAACCATCATCACAGGACAGGACACGCCGCTGTGATTGTCAAAGGATACGCTATGAAAATAATTAAAAATTCCATTTAAATGCAGATTAGCTGCAAAATGCGCGGCTACAAAATTATACATATACCCCAGCTCCATTTATTCACGCCGACGACCAACGTCCATCGACCGACTGACAGATCAACTCCACTGTCTGCTGAATAAACACGAACCGACCGACCACACGCGAGTGAGATGCGTTTGAGGTGCTTCTGAATTTTCTAGATTTCATTTGGTGCGCTGGTGCAATTTTCAATTCTATAAATAAATTCCGTCGGCTGTTCAGCACATTTTGTGGTCCTAAAATATGCAAATCGTGACGGCGGCATCACAAATGCAGCCAGCGAGCGTGAAGCCTTCAAATAATTGATGACGGCGGTTTTTTTGTAATAAAATCAAAAATGAAAGAAATCAAAAATTCATGCATCCTTGTGTGCCAATTCTAAGCTTTGTTTTGGGGATGCGAGGGGTTCCTGGCCATTTCATTAATGGAAAAGCAACGTTGGCTGTCGTGGATTTCGATATCCCTGACAAAATTAATAAGTAATTTGAATTTGCCATTTGCACAATCAAAGGCCGCCGGGAAACCAAAACTGCAGCCTGTTTGTGGGATTCTTAAAAAAATTATTTCCACAAAAAAATCGGTCCTGGTTGTTTGTGAGGGGCCCTCCTGCCAGCCGCATTGTTGCCCATTTTTTTATTTGGCTGATACATTACTCATACGGCCTGATGGCCGCCCGCTCTGTGATACGACAATGGCCACGGCAATGGCTTTTGTCAATCAATGTAACGCCATTTAAATACACAAAATATACGGGAATCGGGGCCGCCATAAAGGACACGGCCAGGCTATATTGCATTTTATATGCATTTTTATATGTTGGCCTGCATATCAATACGGCAAAAAAAGAAGGCGCCTGCATTCGAACGGATAAATGGCACCATTGGGACACATCAGACACTGGGAACCGGGCAGCTCCGATCTCCGTTGGAAGTCATCAGTTTTTATGCCTTTGCAGTGACAGTTGCCGGGCCGAAAGGCCACCGAAGGTGGGGCCATCGCAACGAAACTCTCAGGACATAAATAAAAAGCCAGATTAACAAACCGACCAAACGATATGAAAATTCCTTCAATTTTTCAAACCAAAACGCCTTGGTGACTCAGAAAGCCCAGTTGAGGAGCCCAAGGGGTTGTTAGGAGGACGAAACGAGCAACAAGATTGGCAAATGAAAGTTATTTCTTTAAATTGATGAAGAATTTTCCTGAGAACAGGAGTTTTTAATAACTTTTTGACTTTCTTTCTTTTCAGTGTCGGTAACTTTATTCTTCTCTAGCCTTAGACTTTTTTGAGCACAGAAAGCCAAGCTTTGTGCAGATCAGAAGACTTCTTTTTGCTTAGAGTAAAGAAGCATCCATTGCAGAGATTATGTTAAATTATAAAAGTCCCCCAACCTTCTCCCCCACTTATTCCCGGCCGATTACAACTGACCGAACAATCAAATCAAAATCTTTAAGTCCCTTATTAACCTTAATCCGAATTGCCCCTCAATCTCTGCCTTTCTTTGATACCCTTTCTCCAAATGAACAAGGCTATTTTCAGTTCGTGTGGGAGGATGTAACATACATAGAAAAGAAGTCGTCGACGGCTTACTGCAGTTTGTTTCAAGGAAAGAGAGACTGCCCCGTACATCTGTTTGTCTGTCTATCTCTTCGTGAAGAGGAAGAACGGATGGAAAAACGGACAACAGATCCGACGACGGACAGCCAAAATAGGTTAAGTGGGCGGACAGAAGGACAGATATATAGACAGAAGAATGCACAGACGGATAGATAAATAGAGAGACACTGAGTTGGGCAGAGAACTGATCAGCCAGGTAGACAAGCAGATGAACAGACAGACAAATGGAAATAGACAGATGATATGGCAGTTGGACAGACAGATAGGAAGACGGACAAAAAAATGGATAGACAGGCGGACAGACAGTTGGACAGATGAAAGCAGGCAAACGGACAGACTGTCGGGCGGATAGATAGATAGACAGAAGGTCGAACGGAAATGCAGATAAACAGGCGGAAAAATAGACGAACTCAGTGGGACAAGCTGACGGACAGCTAGTCCGCTGGACAGACAGTCAGACGGACAGAGAGGCCATAATTGCACGTCTGTCTGTCTGTCCATG
>JBAMCP010001006.1:0-15375 GCA_037075105.1 Lissocephala sabroskyi
GGGTTTCCCCAATCCACGCAACAAATGTTGGACTAAATGAATTGTATTACCCCCAGAAGACGTCACTTGCTTATATTTAATGATTGTTAATATTTAATTTGTTTTCTCCAATGTTTCTTTTGAGGAGGTGTGTTGAAGGTACATGTATACAAGCAATGCTTAGATACAATGTTGCTAATGTTCAATGCAACATTGTTGCATACATGCACCGGCAAAAGCAACATCGGAGAGAGAGGAGAGAGAGAGCGATCATTTTGAGTTGACCGGCTATTATATTTTGTATGTCCGTTTTGATCGCTCACTCCATTCCATCAAGTGAAAGAAGCAAGACGTGATTATTTGATTTGAATACAGAAAGTGATTTGATTGCAAACTAAAAGTGTTTATGTGTTTTATTAATTGGTATTAAAAGGTGTTTGGTAAATATGTTTATTTCAATAATAATAAAAAGACCCCCGTGAGAAATTTGGTCACCACAAATTGTGATCTTTTGAATTACTGCTTTCCATAAAACTCATTACAGAAATTGATATTTTATGCAGGGCAATACGAACCTTCTTATAGACTGAGGCTCCGTTTATAGGTTTGCTACAACAATTCTGGTGAGAGGCAAAGGAACCATTAACTTTATTTCCATAAAACCAAAGCCTGATTGTAGGTTTTTAATTTTATTTCCTAAGGTTCTCGAAAATTGAGGCAAATTCTCAGACCGATACGATCTCTGATCTTTGAGTTTAGAATTCCTGAGGGTAGACTTATTCTGATCTTAATGTTTGTGCTTTCGGCTGTTCTAGCAGTGCAAGCTCCGGTCTCCCTTCCATTGCCCCTCTCTCGCGCTGTTGACGGGTAAAGGCAAAAAGTGCAGCAATGCGAAAAAGTTTTGCATCTGCCTCGCTGCTCTGGCGTAATAAAAATAAATAGCTCACATCTCTCTCATTCCGGGCACGTAGTTTGCATGCATTCGTGGAGCGGCTCCGGCACGGCAGGTGGTGCTGCCCGCCCCAGCAATCCGCTAACGGAATTGCCCAAGGTATTCGGGGTGGGCCTAAGCAGGTGAGACGGGAATGCCCTTTTTGCCTGTAGAGTCGAGAACAATGAAGTCCAATAATTGTTAAAATTTGCAGACACTGACCCAAGGCCGAAGGAGATTCCAGATGGCCAGTGGCCAAGCATTAAGCCGGTTCGGTCAGCTTATTAAACAGCGTTGGCGTTGGATTCGTTCTCAGGTCCTTTGGCATCAAAAGTGACA
This sequence comes from Lissocephala sabroskyi, assembly GCA_037075105.1. Classification (NCBI taxonomy): domain Eukaryota; kingdom Metazoa; phylum Arthropoda; class Insecta; order Diptera; family Drosophilidae; genus Lissocephala; species Lissocephala sabroskyi. The sequence continues at coordinate 1,250 of JBAMCP010001006.1, forward strand.
TGCAGCTCGCTCGGCTGCACTTGCTGGACGAGCTTTGGCTGCTGGCCAGACCAGCTCCTTGCGGCTACTTTTGTTTTGACGGTAATTACAGATTTTAATTAAATGTTAAGTATTTTGGTGGACGAGCTTTAAAAGCCGCCCATAACGGCAAATGGCCAAACTAAATGACTTGAGGATTTTGCGGTAGCGCCGGCGCGAGGGCCGGGGAACGAGTGCAACTTTTAAGCGATTTGCACGCCTCGCTGCGTTTTGTGACAATTTCTATGCCGGAATTTCCCCTCCTATGCACTTTTTATACCCTGCACCGCCGGCGAATATGCAACGTTTCTACGGCTTGCAGACTCAACTGCGACGCTCAGCGGCAGCGTTGAGTGCAACCAAATCCTTTAGAAAAGGATTCCTTTCCACTTTTAAATATTTTAAGCAGGCTTTCTCGCTGGCTTTGGGATTCCGGATAGAGTATACCATCGTCGGCGCCATGAGCGGTAGTTTTTTCTTTTTGACAATTTTTTTGGCTCTGTTTGCAGGCTTAAACTTTGGCTTAGTGTTTTCGGGTGTGTGTGTGTGTGTGTGGAAATGGGCGTGGCCGGGTGTGCGTGTGCGGGTGGCCGTCCGTTAACTAAAAACAAACCAAGTGTTAAACGTGGCTTACACGTTGGTCATTTTTATTGCGAGCAAAACCCGTCAGCCGTGAATAATCGCATTAGTTGCGAAATTAAAAATTACAAAATAGAATAGATAAAGCATTCCCAGTCCCAGACGTAGACCCTATCTGCCGGGACTAACCAGGGTCGGCTAGTTGGTCGACTGCTTCCCTAAGCCGTCTTGCCGGGTCCCCCAAAAACTATTCCCGTAGGTGGATGAATGGGCAGTGGCCAGGCCTTGGCTTGGGGGCGGGGCCAGTTGCTTATTTGTTAAGATTTACTGCTAATTGAATTGTTAAAAGGGTAGCAGCTTAAATAAAATCATAGAGAGGCCCAGCCCGGTCGGCGGCGCTTGGTGGGAAATCAGTTGGTGTGGAAATTAGTTAAGCCGCTTGTCAAAGTTAATGTCCTGGAAGTTAGGTAGATGGTTGGTTGCCACAAACTGGAAAAAAAGGGGAAAAATAGATAGCAAGTGTGGAAATTCCCTTCTATTTTATGAGATTTTAATGAGCTTTGAGTGCTGCCTGGAAATCCATTGGGCGCCCTAAACTCAAATTCAATTTGACTCTGGCTGCTTTGTATTCCTTGCTTTGACGCCCTTGGCCAATGCCCAACGCTGCAGTGATCCTTCCGGCCACCAAGACGGCAGGAGCGTAAATTTAAATCAAATTTGATGGTGTGGGAAAAGTCGATGAGCTTCGCTTCGACTCATGCGGCCAGGAATGAAATCAATTTCTTTTGTGTGACATTTGAAAGGTTTCAAATGATTTCAATTGTTGTCTGTGTGGCTGGCCCCACCCACCACCCACCAGCAGCGCCGCCTTCACATTGAAGTCTTCACGAAGACTTCGCCTGCTGCTGGCGTTCATATATAATCCGATTTTGGTATTAAATGATTTCTCAGTTATTGTATAGCCAAGTGTATGCCATACAGATTTGATTTGATTTTTACGGTCTGCCATTACCAAGCGAATCCTCAACCCTTTGACCTCCGGTTGGTTGGGGTGGCTCCATTGTCGCCTTGGCTGCCACTCGGGGGGAGGGTTCAATAGACATTGTAGTGCATATTAAGCGTTTACGCTTAACCCCTTTGACTGCAGCTGGATGCACTTTGACTGCTCTTGGCAGCCGGGCGACTCATTACTTGAGTGCTAAAATGCAGCGTCTGCTGCCGTTGGTGGCGGGGCGGGGCGGCCGCCTTTTGTGGCAATTTCGAGTGCGTACTCGAGTTTTTAACTGCAAAAAACAACAGGCCAAGAGCCCGGGCGACTGACACAGCAGCCGGGCAGGTGTTGCCACGGTTTTTTGCTTCATTCAGCCTGACGTCGTCGTCGTTGCCGTCGTCATCATCGTCGTTGTTGAGCTGCCACTTGTCACATGGCAACAGTTTAGTTTTCTAACCACTTGCCAGTTGACGATACACACGCACACACTCACACACAAAACACACACACTTGAGGGGGCCCCTCGAGCTGCACTTTTACATACGGCAACGGAAATCAACACAGGGCCAAAGTGCGCCATCAAGTCGCCGGCCGAGTGGGCGACTGGGGCGGAACCCGGCTAAGTTGTTGCTGTTGCTCTGCTTGTTGTCGTTGTTCGCTCTCGTTGGCTGTCAAAAGGTCATTGGTAGAGTGAATTTGTTGAGCTCACGTGGCTGACCGACCCGCCTGATTACCGAGTGTGGTCTTCCCCGGTGAGTCGTCTAATCGCCCCAACAAATGAGGCGAAGCTTTTTCTGCAACTTCCCGGGGCCCGGCAACATCTGTTGTGAAATTGTTTAATTTAATAAAATTGCAGTAAGCGGAGAGCGGGAAATTTCCGGCTGCTGTTCGGTTTGCTCGAGCGTTTTCATTTCAGCTCTTGGCAGGCTACCAAAGTGAGGAAATTTGAGTAAATATGCCGGCCGACGCTTGCCGGGCGACAGAGGTGACTCCAATGATGGCCACACTGGGGTCTCCATGGCGATAGTTGGCAGTTACCATTGCCGGCCACTAATTTGGCTTTTGGCAGGGCTTTTTGGGTCTTAAACTTTGATTGCTTTGCGAGCCACCCAAGGAAGGTAATTGGAGTTATGGCCTTCAAGAGGATATTCAAATGAATTCAAAGTAATTACAGAGACACTTTGAAAGCCTCCGTTCCCAGGTAGCCGCATACCTGCTTTAATATTTGGGGGTTGTGGACTCTTTACAAGTTTTCTTTCGGTGCCTAGAAATCAAAGGGTGTCCATGGATCGAGATTTCGATTTCGAGATATGCGGATTAAATTTCCGTGTCGGGTGGGATCGTTTCCGTAAAACTAATTTGTGCTCCCGATTTCTTGAATTTTAAAACTTTTTCCCTCATTATTTAAGAAACCCTTACGAGATCTACAGTTCTACTTCTATAGTTGCCACTTTTTAAAGCTTATAAGACTTTAAATCGATTTCCAAGAACTCTTAATAACTTTTATGAACGCCCGATAAAACTCTTTTTTTATTTTCTAAGATTTGTGGAGGTTCGTGCACCGTCCGATTTTATGGCATTATCTACGAAAATATGTACATCGAGGCTATTTTTTTATTGGACTACCCTCGTTCGTCAGACATGAATCTTATTTGAGCAATTTCTCTGAATGTTTTCGGCAACTTTAAAAGATCTCCTGAAGATTGTAAGCTCGTCTTGAAATCTCTTTTAAGGATTCCCCAATTGAAGTTACGTAGGAGTCTTCGTTGTCTTCACTTGATTCTTGAAATAAAACTCCCATCTCTAGGCAGCTGAAAGTGGCTCCCAACTCTGTTATCCGTTAACCGGCTTGGGTGAAGAGGAGGTGTGGTGCGTGTGTGTGTGTGTGCTTGCACAATATTTGTGTACATGTGTGCAGTGCTGCATAAGTTGTAAAAATAACCAGCCGGGGGTGGAGAAAGTTGGTTGGCTGGCGAGTTGACTGGATGGTGCACATGGCAAATATTTAGTTTCGATACGTTGCCTTCGGGCCAAACTCATTTATATGCAAATTTTTTAGCTCACTAACCTGAGAGCCCTCGACCTGGCAGCTTCAGCGCCCCTCGGCAGTGTTGTTTATTTTTTGGCAAGATGCTAAAACGCACAGCACAAAATGACTCGCAGCAAATGCATAAAATTTAATAACTTCTGCTCAAGTATTTAGCCATTAGCCAGGGCCCAACGACAGGCTGCACTTTACACACGCAAACACACACGAACACACACTTGGCAAATTATGCATAAATACTTGATGGCCCAGAGGCCTGGCCGGCGTGTTGATGACCCCACCGAAGATTTCAATTTCAAAGAGCAGCTGGCCGGCTGGAAGGCCTTCCAGTGGCTCAGAGTGGCCCGCAAGTGTGAAAAGAATTTTAAATGTGTGCAATTACTCAAAAAGTCCAAACACACACTCACGCACACACATACTCACCGGTGGTGAGTGGCGGTGATGCCTCCTTTGGTTGCCACAGATTTATGTGCCTGGAATTTTTCTCACATGCGCGTCGTCTAAACTTTACTGACCAGCCAGCCCAGCCCAGCAGTTGACAACCCGGCTGGCCCGTTGGCCAGCTCAGTAGCAGCTTTTCTAGCTAATGTGCCCCTCGTTGGGTGTTGCCAGTCCCAACCCCAGCCCCTTTCCCCACTCCTGTACTCGTTCATGACAAATGTTTTTGTTTACCCCAACATAATTCTTATGTGATTGATGCGCTTTCTTCTCGGGTTCGGTCCTCATCACTCGCCTCGTTCCTCAGCCAGTCCGTCAGTTGGGTGTGTCCGTCCGTCTCGGCTGGCAGTTTCGCACCGCCACTCGCATTTTTCCGCTGGACTTTTGCATAGTCGGCGGGCCCAGTTTCTTCCTTGCTCATGTGTAATCATAAGTTTGTCCAGATGGTTGCCCAGTTGGCTGGCCCGCTTGCTTATGTCCTGTCAACGCTGTGTGGGTTGGGTAGGTGCCGCTGCCGTGTCCTTATCTCCTCGCTGGCTACGAAGTATTTATGGCAAGGTGAGCAGACAGGCTGGAAGTGCCCACGATGCTGGAGTTGGGCGTAATTTTATGAAATATTTAGGTACAATTTATTTATGGCTAATATTTTTCTGTTTTATCTCCGGCAGAATGTAAAATAAGCCCAAAGTGAAGGGATAACCAAAAAAGGCACACAGGCAGACTTTGAAATTGCAAAACTAAAACGAGGTTCAGGGCATCTAACTCAAGCAGATTGCCTTTAAGGACGTGGAAACATCTTCAAGGCAAAAAGCAATAAAGAATTCCAAAAATGCTTACCGATAAATTTTGGCATCAGCTTTTAATATTCGATTCAAGTATTGATGAACATTCGGTTCGGACAGACAAGATTTAATTTATCCAGGATCTGCGCAGCAACGCTCCAAAAGTTTGCTGAAGAAAGGAGCACAATTTCGAGGCAAAAATGTAAATTCGTTTGAAAAGCATATTAGGGTAAATTTTATTAGGTTTTTGAGGAACCTCCAGCTCTGCATATTATATCCATTCATTTAATGATTTCCAACGTTCCCAAATCACATTTTCCACGGGAATCCTCGCCAAGGATAATCTCGGCTCTCTTTCAGAAATTCATATGGATTAAAAAAATCCTACTATGGCTTAAAGCTCATCTCCCTTCTGCGGGAATCAGCTTTGTGGTCATGGAACTTTGGAATATTCGCGGGATTGGGGAATGTCCTTTTGCCTTCTACGAATGAGGAGAGGACCCCTGCCCTTTATCGCCATGGAGATAAGACAAAGTTTTGCGAATTATTTGATATCTTCGCTCCGCTCGTTCCACAATGTTTATGATGCGGTGTCAGGAGCAAGAAAGGAGCAAAAAATAAAGCCAAAGACCGACTGATACGAGAACAAGAAGAAGACAAAAAGAATTCCAATTGCAGGCAACTGTCAAAGATCTTACACAATGCACATGGGAAGAGGGGCGAGGATGAGGCTGGGTGTGTGTGAGTGTGGGTGACTGGCGAAACTTTTTTATCAAAAGCAGGACCTGCAAAAGTTGTGGTGTCGCTGGCAGCAAGGGGTTAAGAGACCCTCGAACTCTCGGCTGGGGCTCTTTACATAAGCCAAAAGTTAATTTCAAACTTGTGGCGTTGATTTCTGCTTATTTTGCTCGGGCTTGTTAAGGAAGACGTGCCCAACTATTAGAATCTGCATCGTGGATAATTGACAGGCATTCGGCCGGGCCTTTTGCGAAAAACTTGCCTTGCCGACACTTGCTGTCAATTTTGTGCGCGGCTCGTGAGAGCTTTAAGGGCGGCGGCAGTTTAAAGTTCAAACGAAATGGGAAAGAGCTTAAGAGTCTGCATCGTCGCCTTGACGTAAATTGACATCAAATTTCCGTGGCTAGCGCTCCTTTGCACCGCACAATTCCACCTTCAGCTAAGCTGTTAAAACAACTGACAACCGCAGAAGTAGTGCGACTTTTACTGCGCTGCTGTTTCCGGCGCTGTCGCCGTTCGTTGGCTGGGCTGGCAACTTTGCGCTTCCGGCGACAGCCGCCAGTCGTCCTCGTTCTCATCGTCGTCCCAGTCGTCGACTTTGCCGACAGTCGTTGAGAAGTCGGGCGATGCTTCGTCCTGGAATTCCGCCCCAAAGCGCCATGTTGTTGATGTGCATTTGGCACTTGTTGTAATTGCTCCTAACACTTTTCAGCACTACCAGCGGCGGCAGGAGCAGCGTAACAGCACCGAAGGCAGCAGCAAAAAACATAGCATACTTTTTGGGGCTCGGCCACTGCAGCGGAGTGGCAAAGTCTGTTTAACCAACTCATTGGGCAAATTTATTGCGAAATTCCATTAACTTGGACTTGGACATTGTTCGAGGGCCGCAGAACTATGCAAATAAGGCGAGAATTTATTATGTAATAAGCGCAGGTCGGTGGGTTGCGGCGTTGGCGAACTGCTCTTTGGTCGCCACTTGGCCGGATATTCTGAGGTTGGCCCGCAACCGCATCTACTAATGACTTTTGGGGGAGAGTGAAAGTGGTTTAATCTCCTTTGGCTGATTGATTTTCATCTATCAATGAACTTAGTCCAACTGCTTGGGTAAAAACCGCGGCCCGCTTAAAGCCGCCGGATTTGGTGACAGACGCATTGCAGACCGATGGGCCGACTGTCTGTGACAGGCACCGTCTGCTGGCCGGCACATCGAAAAAGGACAAAAAACCAACTGCCCTTCCAACACCTCCACCGGAGAATGACGCCACAGACTGTTGACACTGGCGGTCCAGCGCTCCAGTTGCCGCATAATCCATACGGGCATTTTTTACACCCGGCCGGGGGTTGGCCTGGTGAATGTGTGTGTGTGGCGAAATCAACACGGATCAAAGCGCCCATCTTTCTTGCACCAACACAATGGTCGGTTTCCTGTTGTTGTCGTGGCCGTCGTGGACTCGGCCGTTGTTGCACTTACAACAATGCGGCGGCATCAAGCAGCGAACGCATAAAGCTTATCATCAACGCATGCCCAGCTGGGCAGGGGGCATCCAGACGTGCCAGCAACAAAAACTACCAGGCCAGCAGCACAGCAGCAACATCGACAACAGCAGCGATCAACAACAGCATTTCGTGCTGTTGACACTTTGGATTCGAGAATTTATGCAACTTAAAAGCGGTCAAGTTACGAATTTATGCATGGGACCAGCAGCGGCCACAGCAACAACTGGGAGACAAACGACGGCAGACGGCGGACAAAGCCGGGGAAGAGTTTGTGGGTCCGCCGGCCTGCCGACTGTCCGACATATAAATATATGATTGCAATGCAGGAAATTCGAATTTTTTGCCTGCAACCTGCCGGGGTCCGTGCATAAATTCGGCTGAGGAGAGCCGCTCGGCGGGCGAGGGCTTAAATTAATTTATTTTTTTTGGTTTTTTGTGTAAAACTCAAGAAAAAATTTGTAAGCGGCTTGACCTTTTGATTTGGATTTAAAAAATGGAAGGCTTTTAAATTGAAAGAGGATCTCGGCCGGCGAGCAGGCATCACAATAAAGTCGGTCGTTTTCAGAAGCGTAGCCATGATTTTGAGAACCATTGAGGTCGGCAGATTTGACAGCCCGGCGAGGCCTTTGAATATTTAAAAGCCAGTTGAAAAGTTGACAAAGTTAATCCAAAAGTGCATTTGATAATCACTTGTCACAGCCGAATAAATGAAAATGAATAGCCATCAAAATGGAAATTGAAAGGCTGCCGCCCGGCTCGTCGATAGCCGGCCACCGACTATCGATGGGATTATGTTTTCTAATGCTCACTGGCCACACAAATGGAGCCTGAATGAGCCGAGCACTGGTGTTAACTCAATTCCAATCACTCGATTCATTAGTGAGCCGCATGAATATTTAAACGACAACAATTAAATGACAATTTTAAGCTGCCCTCCGCCGACTGTCACCCACTTGAACCATCACAATGCCCCGCAGTGGCAGGATCAATTATTTCGCTGACCCCGCCCCACCCATTCCCACAACAAATGCCTCGGGCCCTCCATAAATTATTCAGCGTTGCAGGATTTGTCGATAACGCAAAATGTTTTCCTTCTCAATAAAATAAAGTTAATACCCAGCAAAACTTATGACGCATTATGAAGATTACACCCAGCAAATAGAATAAGATATGGAAAAGCAGATCAGCAAATAGTATAGGATAGTTGGCGATGAATCTAATCACCGGGATAATCGGCGTGCCGCTGCCAGAGATGCCTGCGATTATCAGCCCCGTCCAGCGACAACTCTAGCAGGGTAGATGTGATTGTATTATCATTTTTGGTTAATTCGATTCGACTCTTCGCATTCAAGTACAAAGCTTAAGAATTCGTTTGATAAAAACAGAGAACTGGAAAAGATCTATTACTTTACGAAGTGAATGGAAAACTTAGCCGCTCTCAACTTTTTGGACAGAGACAATTATGAATCCCTGAGTTATGCAAACGGTCGGCCAGTTTTATTCTCCGGTTTATGGACTCCTTTTCCCGTTTCAGTTGATGGCAGCTAAAGCAAATGCTCTGCAAACCGAAATCAGTTGGCCAGATGGCCGGAACTTAATTCGGTTTGGCCCGGACAAGGACGACGGTTCGTTTAAGCGTAATGATCACAAATTCCAACACAAACGACAGGCTCCGCCCGCGCTCCAGCCGCCGTCATTCAGTAACGGCAAGTTGCATTTGGCCAAGACAAGCACCCCGGCAACCTTCTTCGCCGACTCTGCCGGTGCGCATTTTAATTTGATACCTTCATTTATTTCTGCGCGCTCACAACTTAAACAAAAGAAATTCAGCTTGAGTGAGTTCCCTGGAAATTCTCCCACAGCGTCTCTCCCCAAAAAACTTCCCGTTTAAGTTGCTTAAAAAGTTGTCACAGCGCTTAAGCCGCTGGGTGGCGCTGCCGCTTGTTGGCCAAGTTGGCGCACCTGCCGTCGCTGCTGGCAATGCAGGTGGGTGCAAATGAGTTGGGGCGTCAAATTTTCCCACCCACTCGCCGAGGCGCACAGCTGCTTTTTATTGCACTTGCTTTTGTCTCTGTTTCGCTGGAGCTTCGGCTGCCGGCAGCTGGTGCTCCCGCTTTTTGAGGCTGCTGTTGTTTCAGTTTGCTGGCGCTTATTTATTCGCCGTCTGTGAGAAGGATGTGTGCGTGTGTGGGAGTGTTTTTTATCGCAACTTGTACCTTTTTGTTTATGTGTAATTGTTGATAACTGGCAAAGTTTGGGGCGCTCGCAAGTGCAACTGCAACTTGTTCAGCCCTCGGCCCTGGCGGCTATTGTTCGGCTGACGATTTGCGCTGCTCCTGTTGCTGATGCTTCCTGGGTTCTCGCTGCTCTTGATGTCTAAAGTTGCAGGGCACTTCTGCTTCATTTCCATCATTTTATCCTCGACTTTGTGTAGAAAATGTTGCCGATTTGTGGGCCGGAAAACTTGATCTAAAATTCGGCCGATTTCCCAACGGTTTTTTATAAGCTGGACAAATTTGAATTATCCGTTTCAACAGGAACTTAAAAGCCAGGCGGGCGTTGAGTGATTGCCGATTTCTAATGCTCTCGTGTGGAATCTCGTGGCCAGAAAGATAGAGATAAAGACTCAAAAGCTCCCTCCATTTTATGCTGCTACAGGATTTTTGTGAGCCTTGCAGTCAACTGAGAATTGAAGCCTTAGCCTTCAGGATACTTTCTTGGATTTGTTGGTGTTTCGGGCGAGTCATTGATACCAACAGCGGATGGAGTTTGAGGCGCTTGAGCCGTCGTCCCTGATAATGAAACTTCGGCGACTCCGAAGAATCATTGTTGACCTTCTTAGCCGCGTTATAATCCTCTGGTATGACCGGCGATGCTTTATTTGCCTCAGTCGATTTACAGCGCCCTGGGGGAGCAATTGGTAATTCAGTGATTCCTGGAGTCCTCGCCTAAAGAGAGCATGGAGAGGACGAGGTGCGCGCGGGACTGAGCGAGTGCGTGCGTGTGGCCGGGTCACCTTCGTTTGCCTGGCCACCGGCCAAATGCAGCGTGGTGGGCTACCTCTAGTTTCCCAGTCATCTGGCCGGGCATCCAGTCGGCTGGCCGGTCGACTGTGGCTGCGGTGGCAACACACAGGGCAGTTTGCTTTTGTTGATTGCCCGTCCACCGATAGCAAGCTGCCTCCACTGGCTGGCTGGGTGCCTTCAATGCTCGGCTACAATCGATTTTAGTTGGAAGTTTGATTTTGCTGCTGCTATTTCGCTTTTGCTCTCCCACTGCCGTTCGCTTTGTGGGCTTGTGTGCGTGTGGTAAGTGCTCCTTGGGCGCAATTTCATCACAATTTGGGTCAATTACACGCACTTCTCCAATTGAATATGCCGGGCATGTGGGAGCATCAGAAGATTGGAGGCGGAGGGTGGCCCGGTTTCGATGGCGTTTTTGTTTTCCATTCAGCGTACGGAAGGCCACCTTAAAATTATCGCCCATTTGGCCATAAATTTTACCACCGCCATCAGCTTAATGAGCGCCCGCTTCAAGATTCCAAACGTCCGCAAAAACTAGAACATTTCTGTGGCATCGGTGGCTTTAAAAACTTCTCCCACGCAGGGTTAGCTGCGTATAATGCGAGTGCTGCATTAAATGCAGCAGCAGACCCGTCAGAATGATGGAGTGGGAGCAGCAGACGGAGGGGAAAATTGGCATTCTTGTCTACGGGTTGGCGAGTGCGAATAATTACTGGCTATATAAACCATGCGAGGCAATTGCAATGCCAACTGCAACTGACCGAGAAATACAACAACTGCAAGAGCAACATCAGCTACAAGAACAAAGACCATGAATGAATGCGGTGGATGTTGACAGCCTGGCCAGCTTTTTGGCCAGCGGCGTGCTGTGAAGCCCCAATGATCGATGCCGTATTGTCAGTTTCATAAAAATTCAAAGAGGGCAGCCGTCGACCAGACCGGAGACCGGTCTGGCCGGAATGCTTGCATGCGGCAAGTGGGCTCTTGTCAAAAGGCTTAAACTGTCCAGCCACGGCCTCAGACCAGGAACCACAATACCGCTCGCCCACCCACATGCCGTTGCCGGGGACGACTTTCCCGTCGCTCTGTTTTATTGTTGACCATTGACGGTGACAGTGGGGGGCAGGAACCACACGAATATCGATGGATAAGAGAGACCAATTCCCTGCATTCACGCATGGTGAAAGACAAATTCCCTTCTTTGGGGTGGACCGCCCTCAAAAGTAGGCAACAACATTGCTAGCAGCCGCTCAGGGGGGCGAAATTCTGCACTTGAATTTGGAATGTTTTTCCTTTTGTGTCTAAAGAAACTAGCTGGGCAAAACTGAGTACCAAGCAGGAGAATCATCTGCCAATATAGCTGTGTCAAAGCCTTTGAAAGGTAATCACCTAATAGTTACGACTTACTTTTGGAATAAGCCAAAGCAAGAATTCAAAGTTTGAGCTTCTTAAATATGTAATTTGTTTGCAATTATATTTCGTTTTCTGTTTACCATTCAGGTAATTTATTCCTGAGTGGATTGCCCCGAATTATGCAGAAAGAGTATAAGAAGGTCAAGTTGCAGTGACCATCTTTCCGACTGACAAAAAAGGAGCCAACGGCGATGACCACGGCGACAGCAGCAGCAACAACAAGAACGCCCTGTAAAATGCAATAAATTAAACAATATCTGCGCCAAATTGCGGCTCCCATTGAGCTTTTTGCTGATGCTCTTGGCGTTTAACAATTTTCCGGAGAGGTTGTTTTGTATTTTCGGGCATGGTTTTTGGGAAAAGAAGAATTTCCGTTCTTATTAAATATTTGTTTTTTTTTTTGAGACCCTGCTGGATTTTATTTTATTTTTGCCAGCGCTCTCAGCTGGCGACACACACGCCCCCAGGTCAACTGCAATGCCGGGCAAATCAGTGTGGCCCCTGGTACAAAGCCCGGCGAAAATCGTGCAATAACTTCCACTTACGGGGGCGCTGCCGGCAGTCAGAAATCCCGCCACGTGCCGAAGGAGGGAAGAAACGATGCGCCGGCAAACTGACGGCCCCTGACTCCAAATGAATGAACAAATGGACGACAATGGCCAGAGGCAGGGCAATTTAATTCAATCAATGGTAAGCTGCCAACTAAAGTCACCGAATCAAGGAAATACCGAATCAACGAATCACTGGACTTGGCCGGCTCACCTGTCCCAGTTCCCACACACAGACAAAACCTCTTTCTGCTCGTTTCCTTTGCTTTCTCGCTTTAACCGCGCGCCTTTCTCTTTCTCTATAAATTGTGGCAATTGTGCAAATCAGCAGCAGAAGGCAAAATGCCACCATCGACATGGCCTCATAAAATATTTGAGCTTTAGCTGATTGCGCACCACCGACCGACCCCTCCACTACATCCGGAATGTAAACTTTCCGCAATGATGACAATGAGCGGACGACGAGATTGCAATGCAGTTGCAGTTGCAGCGGCCAGTTAATTGCTTGCATACGAACACTTTGTCTGAGGTTTTTGTCATGGCCGGCGGTTATCTGGACAATGGCAACAATACACCACCAACAACGACAACGGTACCGGCAACACCAGCAACCGGCACAGGGAAGGGCCGACCAAGCGGCCGGGCGACCAAGCGACCAAACGACCGCTTGGCATATGTTTAAACTGTCAGTTTGCATTGAGCGCAAAGGTTTCATAATGCTGTCAATGCAATTAATTGCACTTACATACACACACACACACTAACACACACTCATCCGTTGATGTATCTAGCCGATGCTTTAAATTATGCCACAGGACTCCCACAAAATTGGCGATTGGATGGAGTTACCGCTAAACGGGCGCCAAAACTTTGTGGGCGTTATTGGCAGTTTATGACCTATTGCATAAATTGCAATCATATTAAATTTAATGGAACTGGAAAAACCAACACAAAAGCACTGCTTTGAGGAGAATTCACTGACATGTGAATGAGTGGTCAAAATTGTATGCTATCGGTGGGAATGCAAAAGACTATTCCAAAATTTGCGCTCCAGAACACAAAAAGTGATCTTAAGAAAACCTTTCAATATTGGATTTATTCAGGAAAAGGAACAGAAAGCGCAGAATGAAATGGGTAATGTGAATAAATGACTCCAGTAATAAGCTCATAAGAATGGCATCCAAGTGGAGATTTTGGGATCCGGCGCCCCGTTAATCGATTGGCACAGGCAGCACTTATTTAAATATTTTAAAGCGGCATTTTTTGATTGATTTTTTTTTTTGTATATTCCACTAGCTGCCCGCTGAGCCAATTGGTCTTGAACAGAAAATGTTTGTTACAACAGTCGCCTGAACAGAAAATGTCAAATTTATAATTTCAAAATGTGATAAATTTCTTTCTTTGCAAAATAATAAAAGTGGCTCAGCGGGCAGCTAGTTGCGACTATAAATTAAAATGTAAACAATCCTATCTCTTTAGTTTAGTCGAATTGCTCACGGTCTGTAAATCAAATTTAAAATCGGTTTAGAAGTTTAGAAGTCCATTACATGCAAACAATGTGATACATACTTTTTATATATATAAATAAATAACCAGGGCTTCTTAATTACTTAGTAGTTTATTGATCGATATCTTGCAAACCTTAATTCTCCTTTTAAATATTTAGAAATAATTGAAGAAATTCGCCTCTGCTGTGCTCGGTAATCAAGTTTTCCTAGTCGACTTTATCCCTTCTTATTGGCCCGTTGATCTGTAAGATTGTTTGACTGTCTGTATGACCGTAAATAAGAAAATTTACCGATTAGCAGATCCTCAAAACGACTTGAAAAGCGTTCAATAAAACCACGTTATCAGGTTTTTTTATCCGTCCACTTGACTGAAGGCGAACTGAAATTCCTGAATCCTGAATCCTTATCTAAATTCAATTTTTTAGATAATGTTGTAGTTAACGGTAAAGCCCTGATATGGTCGACTCCATCGATCGTAAATTGGTTACCTGATCAAACCAAATGCGGAGGTCTCGCAGCGGGAAAAGGGAAACTAATTAATCTA
>JBAMCP010001006.1:15475-29733 GCA_037075105.1 Lissocephala sabroskyi
CATCGATCGTAAATTGGTTACCTGATCAAACCAAATGCGGAGGTCTCGCAGCGGGAAAAGGGAAACTAATTAATCTAAATTTAAATAGAGACTCATTTGAGTTTACATTTTCCACTTCGCTTATCGGACGGCAACAGAGTTGGGCTTTTGAATTGCGCATTTTTCTTTAATATTTGAGTGCAGTTAATTCGACTAAATCGATTTGAATGAGTTGTTTTTTCTGTTTGCTTTTCGCCTTTGACAAATCCAATGCGATTATATGATTAAATGATGCACTGCATTCAAATGGGAATGTGAACTTCAAATCGATGTGTGTATTTGGTTTTATTTTCGTGTTGAATTGAATTCGCATTTAGCTGGTGATTTTGATATTTCTTTTAATATAAAAATATTTTATGCCATTTGCACGGCAATTTAACTTTTTAATAGATAATTTTTTTCACGATTGCTTGTGTGATGAAAAAAATGGCAAATAAAATTTTTGTAATTTGCAAATGAAATTAAAACTCATATTTTGGTATTAAATTTCATGGGTTCGATAATTCGATTTGGCGGACCTGCGAACTGCGTGTAATTTTAAATTAAAAACTGTGTAAACATCAAAGGAATTAAATTAAAACGGAAACACTCGCCGGCTTACAATAAACCCTCAATTGCCAAGCAGTTGACCCCCAAACCCCTCCAAGCCTGGCAGCCCCGATGCCATTTAATCCTTTGGCCTAATCCGTTTGCCGCGCTCTGACACGCTTACAATTCACTTGAGAGTCACAAGCTAATCCGATGCCACAATGGGCGATGTCACCACACCCACCACGCCCCCTCGCTGGCCTGTCATATCTGCGGGGGCTTTTGCTCTTTGCTCTGCTGTCCTCAAGTGCGGCAGCGGCGCACTCCGTTTCCATTTTTATTTGGTGATTTTAATACCCGCAAACAATTTAATTAAGCGCTTCGCTTTCTTTCTTTCTTTTTATGAGTTGGCAACACTGGCACACCCACACACACACACATACACAGCCACATGCAAGCTGTCCTCTGGGCTGCTATTCCGCTTTCCCTCTTTTTTTCGGTCGCTTGCTGTTCGTCGCTCTCTTCCGCGTTGTTTGCAATTCTCACTTTGTCAAACATGTTGACATTCCGTTAATATCCCGTTATGCAAAGTTGTGCTGCGGGGAGAGGGCCCGGGACGGTACTGTACTTTGAGCTGCTTATTTTTATTTCCCGTACACGTTTGTTTATTTGATTTCGTTTTAAGTTTACGGGCTGCCAAATGTGACGCTCCGACTGCCCCTCCCCAGCCGTGCATTGTCGTTGCCGGCATTGTTGTGGCTGCCGGCTTGGCTTCATAAAGACATTTAAAGTTTATGTGATATGGTGGCCATAAAAAAGGCGCCTCTGATATGTCCCCATGGCCGGTGTGAGGTGGGCGGGTTGCTCTGCTCTTTGCATTTGCGTGCCTCGCATGTATTTCGCTTATTTGTGTGATTTGTATAAATACAGGAAGCGGAAATGACAGTCACGACACGGAAATGGCACACCATTTAATTTCCATCGCTGCCACAAATAACGAAATACTTTTTTCCTTCTCCCGGCAGTCGAGTCGGTTGTACGGTGAAGGTTGCTGTGTTTGGGAGGCGGTGACACGCAAATCTCGCACTTATCTTTCCTGGCCGTCTATCCGACCCCCCAGCCCCTTTACGCGTTTTACGGTCCCTCTTGAGAGCTGGAGGCGTAAAAGGTCAGAAGTGCGCTGATTTCATGGCCTTTATTATGTAATTTTAATGCCCGATCAGCGGGGCGAGTGCGCAATCTGGAGTCAGAAAAGATAGCCTGGCAACCAAATTAAGCTTAAAGTAGAAATATTGTTCTTTTTCCCGCATTTAAATGAATAGCGTTGAAGAAAGATAATGTTCCTGGAAAGGCTTTTATTCTCGGTATCCTCCGTTGAAAGTGTTTTAATTGGTTTTAATTGTTTTTATATCCACAACTTTAACTAACTGTATTTTGATTTGTTTCTTAATTATTGGCAGCCGCTGTAAATTTCTTTAACCTCTTCGGATCCCAAAGGAGTCCTCAAATGGCTTCGATCCTTTTTGAGTAAAAGTTCAGAAATAGAATTAAGCACCCTAAAGGCTGAAATTTTATGATGACCGATCGATGCACCTTGTAAAACGCAACGGCAATTCGTTAATCGAAATAATCGGTGCTGCCGATGATACCTCACCGTCTTTTTTGTGTTGAGTGTTGCATTTCTCAGCGGCAAAGCAAGTCGAAGAACATGAATTGCAATTAAGTAAATTATATTTAAATATTTTACACTGAACACTATAATTTCTGTTTAATATTTACAAGGGCGCGAAGGGAAGTGCTTGAGTTTTATTTATTTCGATTAATAGAAAACTCTTAAAAATCCACAGAGAGGTTTCGCGAAGGCCAACGATTCTGACGGGGCATTTTTTTCTCTTTCGTAGAGCAATTAGAATTTGTATGGGTAGAATTAAATCGAATGGGCTGCGCTTTTGCATTGTTTTCGTTGGACTTATTTATGGGATTTTGAACATTATCCGGGCATTTAAATGCCGCTCATTACAAGTATTTATTATTAATTTCATTATTTGCTCGCATTAATTGCTTTTTCGTGAATGAACAATTCGCATGGGCGTGGTCGCCGCCCCACCGTTCTTTCTTTCATTTATGAAATTAAAAGCTTTTGTGTTTATTAATTACGATGCATGCAGTTTTGGGTATTTTTTTAAACGCCCTTTGCCTATCGATGTTGGCCGTATTTGATGGCCTGCTTAATTGGGTGGGCCAACTAACCGACGTCGAGCCAATTTACAGTTTTCTTACCCCAGTCCCCTGCCCCTGCTGCCCAGGTCTTTGTTTTACGAGCTCGAAGGAGACAGCTTATCAGGCGAGTCGAGATTGCGCGGCATTGAGCGGGTGAAAGGGCTGCCGACTGTCTGCCGTCCGGTGTCTGCTGTCCGTTGGCTTTGTGGCGCGGGTATCATGATATGCAAATTTTCGGAGAGCTCGGCCCGAATGAGGGAAACATCAAAGACCCAAAGCCTGGAAGACAATGAAATTGACCCGCCTCCCTCCTGAGTAGTTTCCCCGGGTGGCCAAATTCACTTGGCGGCAGTGGCGGTGGCGGTGGTGGAGGCTTTTGTTACACCGAAGAAGAAATTTTTTATTTGTGTTTTTATTTTTACGTTTCGTTTTACGGCTCCGCGACGCCGTACACTCAACGCTTTTTATTTGTCGTCGTCATTTGATATTTCTGCCTGGCCGGGGACGCCGAAGAAGACGAAGAACAAGGACATCCTCCGACGTCCGGTGTCCGCCATCTTTCATCCTCGATCTCCCTCGAGCTTTGGTTTTTGTTTGCTTTAATTAAAAGTTAAGTAGGTGCGAGCGCACGAGAACAATGACTGCCCGTCCGGGCGACCAACCGCCGGGCAGAAAGGCCAGGGGCCTGGGCCGGGGCCGGTGGAAAATGAAGTTGTCAACTTTCCACCTCCGTTGCGACGCCAGCAGCCCCATCATCGTCACCTCCAAAGCCCCGGACGTCTTTGTCATTTACATGGCAACATTTGAAGATGCCGAATGGCACTTTGCACTATTTTGCCTGCAATGGCGAACGGCAAACGGCCGGCGGGGCGGCGGGTGGGCTGTTGGGGGCGGCAGGGTTCTGTGATGGCATTTTTGCAATTAATAAAGTTTTGTAGCCTCAATTTCTGCTGGGGTATACGTATAATTGCGGGGGGTGACTGTTGGCATTTTGCGTTCCTTGTTGGTTTTATTTTCGCCTCTCTGTCCCTCTTTCGTCTTTCGACTGCCGTCGCCCTTCGTCCTTTCGGTTGTTTTGGGTGTTTTTTGTGTAGTTGCAATTAGTTTTGTTGCCATTTCGCTTTGATGCCGTTTAGGCACTCAAAATTGTGAAATAAATGGAGAGGGCCGAAGGAGGGCGAATGATTCAGCAGCAGGGGCACCGGAAGGCCCCAACGGAGATACTCACAACGGAGCACTGGGTGAGCTCGAATTTCCCTTCCTCTTTCACGGCTGGCACTTTGAATGCAGCAATTTTGTTGTGTAATTAACGTGAAAATTTCGGTAGACTGATTCGTTTGGTTAGCAAAAGGCGCTGAGGGAAAGACCGGAGGAGGGAAGTGGTTGGCCACGCCCCAATGAATCAAGGAAGGCAGCGCAGATGATTTACCAAGAAATGTTTAAAAAATAATTGGGGCAATAAACGCTGCCCTTTTCGGAATTATCGGCTTAAATTCCCAACTACATTTATTCGGCAATCACACTCCTTGGTAAATGAAAATGACTTGGAAACTGCTTCGTGCAGATAGGAGAATTTCAAGAAGTTGGGCCCAAGGAATTTGTAGTTTTTGTTGGCCAGCATTTTAAATTGTGTGTTCAGGCTTGAATTTTCTTTACTTGGAATTTATAAGACATTTTTGTTTCGATTGTTAGCCAAGGCCTCGATCAGCCACACTTTTATTTATTTCAGCACTTCGTCGACTTAAGTTTTCAAGGAAAAAGTAAAGCTTCCCTGTGAGACTGGATTAGGGGTCCTGGGAGGTTGAGAACAATAGAGACAGAGAAACTCAAGGACACTGGCCTTTTATTTTCTGTGAATTTAACAAAACGACGACCTTATACTTCCGCCTGCTTTACTGTCTATTTGCCTTTTTGCCTGCTTTATTATTGATACTCCCACCTGCCGCAGTCTGTCAATTCCGTCGCGCTTTGGGTCTTTTGGTCTTTTGTTTAATTGTCCATTTTTGGCCGTGGATCTTTCAGTCTTTCTCTTTATCTGTCTTATCGCCAGACTGTCGGCCTGTCGGTCTGTTCGCCTATCTGTTCGTCTGTCTGTTCTCCCTCAGTCTCTTCGTCTGTCTAATTGTCTGTCTTTTGTCTGTCTGTTCGTCTGTCTGTCCGTCTGTCTGTTCGCCTCTCGTCTGAGACTTTGAATCACAAACCAAAGCTTTCCTTGTAGATAAAAGCTCAAAAGCTAAGATCGCTGAGTCTTTGAAATGTATAAAGATCAACCGATCAAAAAATGCCAGTCATCGGACTCTTTCTTTTAATGCTTTTACATTATTTCTATAAATGTGTGTGATATTCTGTGAGATGTATTGGTATTTAATCGTTTGAGCTCGGGTGGAAAATTATCTGCTAAGTGTCTAATATATTACCTCCTATATACATTTTTAACCAGTTCCCTTAAATCATTAAAAATTTCGATAGAATTATTAAACTAATAGGTTCGGAAGAAATTATAGCTATTTAATTAATCAAACACAACGAAACTTTCTTCAAGTACATATTTGTTTGGGTAAATTTAGTGTGCCTAAACCACGAAACCTTTCATTTTGCCTGGTCATCGCCACCTGATCCCCAAACTTTTGGTCACCGCAAATCTGACACCTGCTAAATAGTCCGGAATTCCTCAGCCCACGGAATACGTAAGGCAAACATTCGGAGGCATCCAAGCCGAGAAGCTAATTAAGCGGCCGTGGGCACCCACAATTCTCGGGGGTGGGGCTGTCGGTTTGCGGTTGTTTAAACAAAATGCCAGAGGATCTATAATTTTAAAAAATGCTTGCCTTGATTTTTTTCTCGGTCGCTTGCGCATTTAATTTTATTTGTATTTGTGTGTTTCCAATTTCAGTTCGTTTGTAGTTTTTTTTGCTAGCCTTTTGTATCTGCCGGTCCTATCTGGGTGCTACTGTGTGTGGTTGGCCAGGCAACTGTTTTTACGCTTCGTCGTGTTTTGTGTGCAATTAAAATGCAAGTGTGCATCGTTCACAACGCGGCGTCGGGGAGGAATCCCGGCGATGGTCATGCCAGCCCCTTTCGGGCAACCGCAAATTGAGTGTTAATAAAGTCATGTTAATAACTCAGGAAGGCCCAGTTGGAACGGCAATGAAGGCCCCCTGAAAAAAGAAAAATACAAATAAAAGCCGAGTAATGAAAAGGAAAACACGAAAATCATCCACAGGCGAGGCCGAGCGGAGCAGCCCAGCGAAGGCGTCTTAAAAATCAGGCCCATTCGGGAAGGCTGAAGCAATGCGGGCTCCACATGGTAAATTAAGCACATGTGGTGGGACCAGATGAGGGAGGGGGGCTCAGTCATATGGCTGCCAATTGGAGTTGCCCAGACAAACGGCCGGGCTTCGGGTTTGTCGGTCTCCCCTCGATTCCTAACACCAAACTTCCGGCGTTGAAAGTAACAGCAGCGGCAACGAAAAATCGGTTGGATTGGAGCCAAACCACCAGGACAAAAGTTGTGACTGACTGCCAGGCACCAGTAGCACCAACAAATGGAGCCGGAGCCCCCAGCCAACTTCAGGCACTGCGAGCGACTGTCATCGTTATAGTCTCACAAAAATGCAACCAGCCGAGCGAGCCGAGCACAAAAAAAAAAACTACAAAAAAATTGCAGCAGCAGCAACAAAAATGACAGCAACACCAGCAACTTTGCCTCCAAAAATTTCATTGCAATTCATTCGGCGGCGTCGGCTGTTGCCTTCTTCGTTCTGCCAGCCCTGCCCTGCTAACTGCTTATTGTTGCCAGGAGTGTGGGGTGGGGGCTCTCCACAGAGTCTGTGGAATCCAACCGAACCGTCAGGGCCCTTCCGCCTGCCATCGTGACAAACAGCAAAAACCTCCCGAAACCAGAAACAAACCCGAGCGGAAAGTGGTCGAGGCCGGCGGGGAGATTCGTCAGGCTGCTCATAAACCAAGAAACACAATACTCTTTTTGCCCGGCCGCCACATATCTCGAGATTACCGTCACTGGAAAGTGTATTCTCGGGTTGGTTGGCCGTTTGGCGTACCCACTCATCGGGTTGGACCTCAAACAATGCGCCAGGCAGCTCACAAAATAGCAAACAATTTGAGGCATTCAAATGTGCAACCAGCCAAAACCTCACCAGGAAGACCAGGAGCCTAGCGAGGAGTGGAAGGAGCTGGGGTGGGCCAGTGAAATTCTGTGCCTTTCTGTGAATGTGTGAAAGTTACAGTGTTTGAGTTTTTTTCCCCCTGTGCTGTTTGTCCGACTGGCTGGCCGGCCGGCCGACTGGGTTGCAGTTTGGGTGCGAAAAAGTTTGCATACCGAGGGCCTGGCAAAAAGGCATTTATTCCAGCGTGAATCCGCTTCGGCCGCACTTGCCCGCCCCCGGCGACGACTTCTTCTTACTTAGCAGGTTGGCCACAAAACAAAATGCCTGGCTGGCTACTTTGTCAGGTCGTCGTTGTCGTGTGTAAGTGCAGTCAATTGGCTATGTGGGTCAGCGGGGCTGCATTTTGCGTTTAATGAGCATAAATTATGCGGCGCACTCGCCACAGCCGCAGGGCAGGCCCGCCTCGCACCGCCTTTGAGCCGCAGAAGCAAAAGTAACTTTCGCTTGCAAAATTTATGGCGTCTGCCGTTCGGGAGCTGCATGTATTTTAAATTCTAATAAAATGTAACAAAGTTTTGCCAACATAACAACAACAGCAACAACACCGACAGCAGGAACGCCAACATCAGCAACACGCCCAACTTTTGCTTGCCTTTTAAAAGTTACTTTTGGCAGACGCTCACACCCGCAGCCCCAGTCACTCACTCACTCACTCACTCGTTGGCTGACTCGCTGAGCTTTACACTTTTGCACCTTTTGGTTGTCTCGGCGGTGTCTTGGGCGTTGTGTCGACCGGGCTGGGTAAGGAATGCAGCCCACAAGGAACACACACACACACACACGCACAAAGAGCTAAGGTGAAGACGAGGAAAGGCGAATGTGTTGAACCGTTGGAGTTTCTGTGGCTCTTGGCGTTGTTGTTGCTGTTTGCTGAAAAAGTTTACCAAATTTTTACTACAACAAGAGAACGGCAACAACAACGCCTCGTAAATTATAATCAAACATAAGAAATTTCAAAGTTAGCCTCCGCAAGAGTTACTCTTTTTTTCCAAACGGCTCTAGCGTCTCCACAAAAACTGATATTCTAATGGTCGAATTTTTACACAACTCAATAAAATATTTATTTGTTATGGCAGCTAAAATGTATCAAATGTATCGCACACAAAATAACTTGTGGGGTTAGTTGGTAAGCGCTGGAAAGTAGGCAACAATATTTTTCCAGCAGGCTTTTGTTGGCAATTTGAATTTGTTGTCTTGTTATGATGATATCCTTGCCCTGGCCACTGCCAAAGTAGAGTATTTTTCAAGGCGCCTACGCAATGTAAGCGCTTCACACGGCCCCAACCGGACGAAGTGCGGCGATGCTGTTTACTTAAAATAATCCCACAAATTCGCAACGCGTTGTCTGGGGCGAGAGAAAGCCTCAAAAAGAAATTCAACTTAACTCAATTAATTAGTGTAGAAAATGTAGAGTTGTGGAAAAAATATGCAGGTAGAATGTGCATATTTTATTCATGTTGACGCAGACAACTTGGCAGACTTGGCCGCCTCGGCAAATCAGCAAGGTTTTCGCGAAATTTCATTTCAGTTCGTGTCGTTTCGGCTGCCAACAATTCAATTTACTTGTTGTCTTTGAGTGCGTTCGGTTCTATTAAGTCTGCAGACAGCCCCACCGGCCACGAGTAACCGACGGCCTTCCCACTACACTCCGCCGAAGTGGAGCGCCAGGTAAGCGACAATTTGTGTTACTGCAAATTTAATGCTGGGACGTGTAAGCCCACACACATGTGGCGTCCTGGCTGCCACGCCCAACTTGGCCATGCCAGTGTGTCTGTCGGTATTCGGTTTTTGGCTTTACACACTCTTATAGACGCTGGCATGCATTCCAACTCCGGCCCACTTAGGCGAGCTGAACGGGCGGACGACCGGCGGGATAGCGAGTAAGTCAAGAGAAACTGAGTTAAGTGCAATACCAAAGTGCAGCCCGGTGGGCCGAGTAGCCAAGTTAACTTTTGCCACGACAAAGTGACATATTAGCGTATCCAACTTTACAAAGAGACCAGAGCAGAGCCACACACACGAGCGGGGATGGGAAAAATCTCATTGGTTAAAGTTTAAATGACTGGCCAGGGATTCTTCGTGGGCGCCTTATTAAATTTCCTGGATAACAAACTGGACGAGCTGCTTTGAATTAGCTGGGGAAATGGGAACTACTGGCCGGGTCGTTCTTGAGGGGGAGGGAGTGGGTGGAATTTTCCAACGAAATCAAAAACCAATTAGAGTTGTGCCCCGAACTTTTAGCATGTAATTGCCACGCCCCTTGGGCAATTTTGTCGAGTTTTTCGGGGCTTTGTAATTTGTGCCATTGCTCGTTACCATCGCTCATACGCCGTGTGGTCCGAATTCGCTTTCATTTTTGCCAGTCGAAATGAGAATTTTATGTAAAATCCCAAGTAAAACCATCAATTCCATTTCGCTTCCATCCACGCCTCGCCGCCCCCACCCCGCACCCAATGCCGCTCCCGCCGGTAATTACAGACTTGAGACCCACCAGTTGTAATTTGTGGCCATTTTATCGTAGAATTTCGTTTTCTATTCCACCGAACTTTTCCATACCCTGGACACCCACGCCACAAAAGACAGAACGCAGTGAATTAGAATTAACGCGTCGGGCGAACACACCGAGTCCTTCTTGCTTGCCATTAAAAACGAATCCCTGCAATTCCAGTCGCTTTCTTCCGCCGACAGTCAGCCACCATTTTCCTCTCCAAAGGAAAGTAAGCTCAAGCGAGAAGGCGTGGCAGTGCAACTCCTTTCTTACTTTTGTTTGCGGTCTTTACCGCTTTCCAGTTCATTTGAACCGATCGTCAGAGCCAGGAATCCAAAGCTGCCCGCGATGAATTGGCAGCTTAGCAAGAAGAGCTGTTCACTTTAAGAGCAAAAAAGACGCGAGCGTTATTTCTGTGTTCCAAAGATTCCTAACTGCATTAATTAAACATATAAAATTAAGGTACAATAGAATTTAAATTGAGATTGCTAGAGGAAGAAGTTTCTAGTCTCATTATTTTTCCTATTTATGAAGCTGAAACAGTTAAATATTTTATTTATTATTATTCAATAGTTCTTTGTGTCAAAACCTCTGCTCTTTCTTTTCAACATGTAAAATGAAATTTCACTTTTTTTAAGAGTCCGGAAAGCTCTCTCTTTATAGCTGCTTAGGACGGTGCCGCTTTTGCTTTCTCAGCTTTCAGATCTGGCGGCCATTTATATCTTTTATTTTAAAAACCACTCAGATTGTATAGATTTTTTGGTTTTACAGTCCCAGCTTAAACAAAATTTATCTCCATTAGTCGACATAAAGAACGACAAAAAATCTTAGTACTTTATATCGAACTTGAGTAAATTTTGCCTATCTAGAAATGTTTTCAACCAAATTGGTGATTTAGAGTTTGAATATCAATTTCTTTTTAAATTTTTGTTGGTCAAAACTCTTTTTAGCTTTGAACTGAAATTGTGTTTGGTTTATTCAAAGTTATCACTTATTAAGGGTCGTTAGGCGGATGGAGGTAAACGGACATAAATCTCATTAAACGAAATTGAATGAGAGGAAAAAAAACAACAGCGACAACGAGGAAACTCTATCACGTAATTAAATATAAATAAAAATAATTAGCATATAAATGTCATTGGAAGTTATTTGATTTACCAGTTGGTCGGGCAAATCGATGGGTTCGTTCCACTCGCTGTTCGTTGTTATTATCTCTTCAAATGCAAATTATGCGGAATTTATAAATTATCATCTATGAGGCATTTTTAATATTCATAAACTGAATTACAACAAATTAGCAGCCTGCCAGCCGGTCACCTGCCCATTTAAATAATAAAAAACCCACCACCCACCCATTCGACTCGACTGGACGACAATTTAGTAATTTGCATTTCATTCACTGTGAATCGGGTCGCCATGCCACGCCCCCGCCCCGCCCCCGCCGGAGAACAAATAATTAGAACGCTGCGGTGATAAATTCATTTTGCTTCTGCGGTGACCTGACGTTTGATTAGCTGTTTTATTTTAGTTCAAATTCATTTATTTATTCATTCATCAAAATCATTTCAAGTGAAATGTATTTTTTGCGTCAGAATTTATTGGTTAATTTTAGGCAATTTCGACATTCCCCCTTGTTGGTAGTCCGCCTGATGGAGGACCCTTTAAACCGCCATTGACAGCACCCCTTCCCTGGGGATCCTGCACGTGCGGCCTAATCATCGAGGCTGGGGTGTCGGTTCGCCCAGCTGCTAACATAAATTAAAAGAGCCACAAAGGAGGCCCCCAGCTCACCTTTCGTGCGGGGGCTGCTAAGTTTGGAGTCAGTTTTTTACGATTTATTTACGATTTAAATCCGCAAACAAGAGGGTTGGCTGGCTACACTGCGCGCTGCTCCTTTGACCCTCAAATTGAGTCCCGGCATTCTAATGCGCATTGAATAAAGTACTAAAAAAATAATTTGCAAACTGTTGGCCCGCACGCACCCACACATTAGCACTCATGACAGGAAGAAGCGCATACTGAACTCGGAATGCTCTACAAATTCACAAAGACCAGAGAGGCTTTACCAAAGGTGAAGTGATTTTTGGTTGAGTTAAAAAATGTGCAAGGAAAGTATTTTCTTTGTAACTTTGACTTCCCGAAGAGCCTTTGGGGTGGTGGAGAGAACGGAATTCGCGGCCTAATTAATAAATTAATTTCTCCCCCATATTTTGTAGATTTTAAATCTTTCAATAACCATTATAAAAACATTCCTGAATATCTAATCAAAATCTTAATTGCTTCACTTTTAAATAAGTAAGAACAATATGAACACATAATGCCAGAAGTAAATGGGTCTAATTATTTTATATGTATGTTACTACCACTTATCACTGTTTGTAAGGGAACCTTTCTGATAAGTGGACCTGTGCTGATAATATTAGCAAGATATACAAATTCTGTGCGGGAGAGCCAGAAACTGGAAAGCCATTCTACGTTCGGAGTTTCCAGCGTTCAATAATTAATTTTAGGCCGTTTTTTAGGCTAATAAATTTCTTAATGTTGAAAGCGAAACTTAAGATTTCCTCTTTGCTCTGCTTGATCCAAAGTCCATTTCTATCCACGTCAATTTCGGCTTCAGCAAGCCACGAATCAGCTCACATTTTTTTTTAATATCATCACTTAAAGTCGCATTTCTCTTTCTCAATGAAACTAATACGCTCGAATGTGGCTTGTGAATATTTGTAGGGTATTTAAAGGTAACCAAGGCGACCGGGTGGTAACCGAGTGCGCCTCCTGCTGCTCCATCAGCAACACATGAGCACTTCCCGAATTTGTTGGCTGCTGCTCGGGGCTTTCAAAATTTTATGTTTATTGCGTATACGCAGTGCGTGTTATATTCACTTCCGGTTGTCGGTGTCGGCGTCTGTGTGCGAGTGTTTGTGCGTGTTTAATGTTGTTTTGACGCCGAAACCGCCAAAGCAAACCGACCGAAAGGCAGGAAATGTGCCCCGTCAGGTGCTTTCTATGTAAATGCGAGTCAGTCGGCGTTTAACCCTTTTTATTTATTTTTCGTTTTATTTGCCGGGCACCGGGGGGTGACAGAAAATAGGAAACCGCCCCCGCTCATCAGCCGCCGCCATCGTGCCCAAAAATTTATGGCCAACGGCGCCGGGCATATGTTTTCGGCCCGGCAATACCAATTTATTTAACCTTCAAATGCCGGTGACGCCGCCACCGCCCGCGTCGGCACCACTGCACTCGCCTCACAAAAGGTGTTGCTGTGTGTGTTGCGCTGATTGTTGTGCGTTTGTGTGGCAAGGTTTGTTATCGCATTAAGCAGATTTGTTGTTGTTGGCCTGCAATTTGCGTAGATTTGCTGCACACAGCTCGTGGGCAGGCGCGCCGGCTGCTGGTTTATTTGCCAGGCAATCAAATTAAAAGTGCCCAAGTTTGTTTTCGGTGGAACAGAGGGAACTTTAAGTGCGCCGTTTGGGGTTTATTTTCGTGTTTGTTTAAACTGCTCAGGTCTCCTTTTGTGGCAGTTACACTTTTTCCGCATGTTATTCGCTATAAATTGTATTTAACGGCCAGCGACTAACCAAACAAGAAAGGCGGCGACATTAATCTTTTCTGGCTGCCAACACCCTCGCCAGCAGCCAGAGCCGCGATGACACCCACTCCCTTGTTGGCCCCGCGTACTTGCCAATTTCCGGTTGCAATGCTGTGCGTTTCCGGGCTGCACTGGACGGTTGGCGGAGGATACTGAAATTGCTTAAATGTAAATAAATCAACGCAAGAAAATTTCAGTGGTCAGTGGCCGTCGTCATCGCGGCTGTCGGAGCTCGCTTTCGTCCTTTTGTCACCCGGGTAGCGCTGAGCTGGACGTCGGCTTATAAATCAGCTGGAGTGTTGTACAAAGCGGCTGTCAGTCGAGGAGGCGGAGGGCGTAAAGGAACTGAGGAGTTCGCGGTGACCGTTAATGGCTGCTTAAGTGGAGACGCTGCTCTTAAATGCGCGGCGTTTATTTAATTTTCGTCCAGCCTTAAGCGGTTTTTATTAGCCCTTTACGATCGTAATTCACACAAACCGATGAACCGGTGGATAGTCGGATAGACAGTTGCGCAGATGGAGATTCGCACGGGCAGCGGAGTAAAGGACAGGTGGGATATTTGGCTGGCTAGAAGAATGAATTGACAGAGACTCGGACAGTCGCTTAAACGAGCAGTCGAGCAGATGAATAGCCGCAGATCAGCAGACCAACTTTAGCCCTCAGACAACAGTTATATGGGCAGTTGGACAGACAGACAAGCGTGCAGATTGTCAGGCGGGCAGATTTTTGTAGGCAATCAATTAAAAACAAATGTTGCCCGGTCTTTTTGAGGGCGGTGAGATTTGCCAGCCTGGCTGTCTAACGAAGCTCGAGCAGCCATTTATCATCGTTAGGTGGCGAGGGTCAAAGGCCGTTCGTGTGTCGAAATTGTTTAATTTCGGTAATAAAACGACAACAGCGCGAAATCAAAAGGAAAAACGAGAAAAATATTCGGCGAAATGAATGCCAAGCATCGTAAATTCATTTAATGGCCCAGCAGACGGCAAAAGGCGAGCGGAGTGCGGAGGACGGGAGCGGCTGAGGGCAGTTCTGTGGTTGGGTTCATTTTGAGGCACTGCATTCGAGTGTTGGCATTGCATTTTATTTGCTGTTGAATTGCTCGTAAATTGTTCGGTGCGAATTATTCACCAGGGCGCTACGGCCAACTGACCAGCCATTGGGGTGCCATAAGAACCGAGCGCACCGAATTTGGGGGAATTTTATT
>JBAMCP010001007.1:0-29728 GCA_037075105.1 Lissocephala sabroskyi
GCAGCTCAACTTGCACTCGTTGTAGGAGAAGCGTCCGTTGGCAGGCTGGCACCAGTAGTAGTTGTTGATCTGGAAGAGGCCGTAGTCGTTGGATCCATTCGAGTTCGTGGGTCCCACCACTCCGGTGCGGTAAGAGCTCTCGTGCTCGGCAATGCACGTCCAGCGGGCCAGCTGGTCGCGGGGCACTCCGAGGTTGGCCATCTCACGGGCCAGGGAGCAACGGTCCATGGTGCGACCGAAGGCGGGGGCGGCGAAAGCCAAGGCGAGGAGGACAATGAAGGTCTTCATGTTTGAGGTTCTCAGAAAACTGTGATGGTTGCTTAGGCAGAGGACTGCATTTTTATAGCCCGAAATTGGGAGATTCTAATTTTTTATCGGCTGGAGTTTCCCAAAAAAAAAAGAAATAAGTAATGGATTTGTTTGGCCGTTGAGTGGGTGGAGATAGGAGGGCCCTCAAAACTTTCCAAAGCAAACACAAAAACAAACAAATTTGACTGCCCCTGCTCCTGACATTGACTGACAATCTTAATTAAAACCGAGACCAGATCACTGATACCCCCCGTCTGCCCGCTTAACCGGGCTATCTGAAGTAAACAAAAACCTGGCCAACGATAAACCAAATCAACCGATGAATGGGCTCTCCCGCCTCGACTGATAAAGCTTCGCCCAGAAATGAATGGATGAAGTGAAGTGGGAACCGGAATGCTCCGGAGTTGGTTGTGTTTACGAGGGAATTTTTGGTGTCCACTCTTCACGGCCCGAATGGCGATAATTCGAGGGCCTTCCAATTAATTGATTGCCGCCGATGGCAGCCCCACAAACCGCCCATCCATGTAAACATAGCAATTCCAAGCCGATAACAAAGACCGCCAAAGCGCACCTTTCGTCATTGTTGCAACTGAGAGGCGAGCGGGTTCATTGTCTGGATGGCGGCGGAGAAAGGGCAACAAAATTCCCAATTGTTGGGTGTGTGTGATTAGCATAATTGAGGTTATGTTGTCAGCGCCCTGATTGTGCGTCTCTGGGAGGCTTGAATCCGTCACAAGGCTTAGAAAGGCGGCATCGACAAGTGAATGTACTCGGGTCACATAAGCCCAGCCAGCGAGTAGGAACTCCGCAATCTCCGGGGGGGAGGGCTCAGTTATTGGAGTCAAGCGATGAGTTGAGTGCGTCGACGGAGAGGAAACGTCTGTGGAGCAGCGTTCATAAGACCCCCGAGTCTCGGACATTAAACTTGCGGCGGCGGGCAAACTTGGGAATTTGGCCTTTGAAGCGCAATTTGAGGCATTGCCACGCAGGCCCGCCGACATGCAACGCAAGGAAAGACAATGAAAACGCCACTCATATGGTTGGATTTTTGAAATTGCCGGCAATCCAAGGCGGGCGGGCCATCCAACACGCCGACCACCATGGCTTTCGGGCATGCGTGCCACACAGATTATTTTATAATACCCCAAGAGTGGAGTGGAGGCAGAGACTCCGCCCTACCATTTCGTCTAGACGAAGGCCCTACGGCTGTCCAGACTAGAGAGACCACTTAAGGTCCAAGAGGTTAGAAGAGTAGAGAAAAGTGTTCTGAAAAGCAAAAGACCCAGAAGAACCAGCAGATCTTCTAAAGAGTTTGAAGAATCAAAAGCGATCTTGGTCTATGAAATAAGAGGGTTCGGTCCCCATCTCTTCGGAGAGAGGGAAGTGTAGAAGAAGGCAGAAATTTGAAGGAGAAGAGCCAGCAGATCTTCTGAAGTCTGGAGAATCGAGAGGTCTCAGTCTCTTCACTTTATGAAACAAGAGAGTCCGTTCCAAATCTCTTGAAAAAAGGGAAGTGTAGAAGAAAAGAGAACCAAATGTTTAAAGGGAAAGAGCCAACAGATTTCTTTCCTAAGACCTACATACCCTATGACACAGTGTGAAGAGGAAACCCGAAGCAGAGCATTGAGGGAGAAGAGCCAACAGATCTTCTGAAGAGTCTGAAGAACCCAAGCGATCAAGGGCTCCTCACTTCATGAAACAAGAGCAAGGAGAGTCAGCAACTCTCCTCTCCAATCTCATTGGAGAGATGAAAGTGAGAAAGAAAGGAGAAGCAAATATTTGAAGGGAAAGATCCAACAGAGATCCTCTCTGAAGAATCATCGGTCTCTGATCGGTCTCTTCAGAGAGAGGGAAGTTATTAATTTGAAGGAGAAAAGCCAACAGATCTGTAAAATCAAAAGTGATCTGGCCACACTCGCCCTATGAAATAAGAGAGACCGCTCCCTTCAGAGAGAGGGAAGAAACTGAAATTTTGAAGGAAAGAGTCAACAGATCACCTAGAGATTTGGATATATCAAGAGATATATCTTAAAGCAAACGAGCCAGCAGATCTTCTAAACAGTTTAAAGAATTAAAAACGTTCTTCTTCTCCTCCAAGTGGATCCCTCTTACTTCTGAAGAGCTTAGACAACCGTCCCCTCGATGACGCAAGTGCTGTGAAGTTCGAAAGCCGTCAGACTGTTCGGCCAAATGCATCAGTTAGTTAGCCGATTAGCAATCTGGAGAAGTGGCCCGGTTCCGCCATTGACAGGGAGATAAGGAATCTGGCCTAAGGCGCCCCTTCAAGTGATAGAGGGTGGCGTGTGCCCCATAGTTGGGTATAAATAGTGGAGGTTCTGGGTAGGAAGGGCATCAGTTTTCTACTGTCTTCCAAGTCAACATGAAAGCCTTCCTTGCTCTGTTCGTTTTGGCCCTGGCCGCCCCCGCCTTCGGCCGCACTTTCGACCGCTGCTCCCTGGCCCAGGAGATGTCCCGGCTGGGAGTGCCCCGTGACCAGCTGGCCCGCTGGACTTGCATTGCCGAGCACGAGAGCTCCTACCGCACCGGAGTGGTGGGACCCACGAACTACAATGGATCCAACGACTACGGAATCTTCCAGATCAACAACTACTACTGGTGCCAGCCAGCCAACGGACGCTTCTCCTACAACGAGTGCAGGTTGAGCTGCAACGCTTTGCTGACCGACGACATCACCAACTCCGTGCGCTGCGCCCAGAAGGTGCTCAGCCAGCAGGGATGGTCCGCCTGGTCCACCTGGCACTTCTGCGATGGGGCTCTGCCCAGCATCGACAGCTGCTTCTAGGCGAGTGGAGAAAATAAAGAAATTAACGGTTGAAATTCTTGTGTGGGGTTGTGGGATTTTTAATTGATTTTGTGCGGTCGTTTGGTGGAGGGGAATTGACGATCACGTAGTTGGCCGTTTCGATCTCATTTGGCGGAGTGACCACAAAAAGTTTTTCATTTTCATTTTCCCCCCAATTGATTTATGCGGATTTTCACGCTGCGTTAAGCGCCCCAGCCAATCGATGGATTTGCTTAGCAGCTTTTACTTTGATCTCTCGCCCGGTCCGGCTGATTGATTCGAACGGCGCGGCGCCCAGGGGCCTGCATTGCTGGGCGTGTGCATTCTCGGGGCGCACCTGCGGGCCTGCGGACACCGTTAGAATGCCTAACAAGGGGGGGTGGGGGGATAACGAGCCAGGGCGTTTGCATATGAGAGGCGTCATAATCGGCGTCGATCGTTTGTTGGCCCTGCTGGGTACCGTTAGAGCGCGACGGTAACGGTGAAGCGGACAGAAGCTGAAAGAAAACTTTGGAGAGCGGTATTGTGGAAATTTGTGGTTTTATCTGAGCGGCGGCAGTGAAAGTCGATGGCTCTTTTATTTTTCCTAGTAAATTAAAATGCAAATTTTTATTTACGCAGCGAGTTGACCAACTGACGAAAAGAAACACAAACAAAAATTAAATAACAAATTCGACTGTCGCTCGGTCCACTTGGCCGTGGCAATCGCAAGGAAGTCAGTCACAGTGACTGCTGTCACCGTGACAGCCGCTGCGCCGGTCGGACGGGCCGGCCCACAAAGTCGTTGACAGCAGCGGGTCCGCCCAATCGTCACCAGCGGATCTACCGATTTACACGCCCCGTGACAGGGCGGGGGGCGGGTGAAATAAATTCAAGTGGAAAATGTTTAATAAACTGGGCAACTTGTTTTTCCGGTGCGTAATGTCCACTTAACTAGCCAAGTTTATGCAAATTCCCCTTGGCCATAAGAAAGCCATAAACATTTTGCTTTTTGAAATATCGGGCCCGTCCATTTGTAACCGGTGATTTTTCGGTTTGTTTGCAGCGAAACGTCGAACTCGTCGACGCTCCAACGACGACCGCCAGGACGGTACAAAATGGCCCCGAGTGTCTGTGAAACTTCGCCCAAACTGGCGCCGCATAATGGATCATCGGCGGCGAACGGAGGCGCCTCGAGCGGCTCCACCTCCACGTCGGGCCTGATGAAGTGCGGGGGGAGCAGCCTGAATGGCTCGCTGGCCTCCTACAAGATTGCCGGCTCCGAGCAGAGCTGGCCACAGGCTCCGGTTTTCAGCAAGGAAAACCAGCGACCGCCTGTCTACAATCCGGAGGATTATGTGCTTTCCCTCAAGAAGTTCACCAAAGGCAACGGCTCGAAGAAGGTCCTTTCGATCTACGAGGTCACGACCACTGCCAGCCCCAAGGACGAGGTCCTCAAGTCCGCCACGCTGCCCACCAAGCACATGGAATACAAGTGAGTTTAGAGGTCCTTTTGGTGCCAAATTTCCACTAATCCTTTGCCCTTTCAGAAGTCCCATACCAGCGCCGCCGGAAAGCGACAGCGAAATGTCCTTGCGCCAGTTCGGCTCCATCACCGATCTGCTGACCAAGCTGCGCGCGGACCTGAGAGTCTCCTTTCCCAGGTAAGACAGCCGCAATGGTTTCTAGAAACATTGTCCTTAATCTTCGGTTTGTTTGCCTTTCAGCTTCGTTCAGGAGTTCGTGGCCACGCCGGCCGATGGGGTCAGCTGGCTTCTGGAGGTCCTGAGAGCCATTCAGCTGGCCCAGGCCAGCAATGCGCCCGCCCCGCCGCCCAGCCTCAAGCCCAATGCCATGACCATGAATCCCCAGAGCTACCAACGACGAGCGCTGCTCGATGAGCTCTCCTGCCTGTGAGTAGTCCAAGTCCTTAACTGAATTTCGCCTAAATTGATCCTTTTCCTTCTCAGGCAATGCCTGAGCATCTGCTGCTCGCGGTCTCTGGATGCCATAGCCCGTTTGGGCTCCACGCCGGTGGGCCTGATGCCGCTGGCCTCCTCGGCCACTGGCCAGGGCATCCGGGCCCGCATCCTGGCCCTGCACTTGCTTGCCTCCGCCTGCGACCGGCAAGCATTCGGCAGCGGCTCCCAGAAGGTGGTGGCCGCCGGCCACACAGCCGTGTCCGAGGCCATGTCCACCCTCCGCCTGCGCTGCAGCGAGCCTGTCCGCTTCCGCCTGCTCATCGGGATACTCAACAGCGGCGGTGGCTCCGGCGAGCTCCAGTGCGCTGGTGTCAAGTGAGTGCCACAAACCAGCCCACCAATTATCCTACTGAGCGTGTCCTTTGTTCCACAGATTCCTGAACACGTTCATCGAGAGCGCCATCAGCCTGCAGCAGCGTCTGTACATCCAGGCAGAGCTCTTCCAGGCGGGCTTCGAGGCCTCCACTTTGGCCAGGGTAAGGCTCAGAGAAGCCTTTTCTAAGGATTCTTTAGTAATGAATTTGATGCTTTTAGACAATTTCATCTTCCTCGCCTTGGCTGGATGCCTTGCGGCTGGAGGTGAAGCGCTTCAATGACCAATACATCGACGTGGACAAGATGATGGCCCAGGCCCGGGACGCCGACCGCGTCCGCAGCCAGATGGTGATCCTGGAGCGCCGCGTGCAGATCCTGCACGAGGAAAAGGCCGTGCTCACCTCCATGGAGCGACGCTTGCAAGAACGCTGCGCCGAGCTGCAAAGGGAAATCTTCCGCCTCCAGGGCGCCCAGGAGTCCAACTTCAAGCCAGTGGAATCACCAGCCCCCATAGCCCTGCCCCGCCAGGTGCCGCCCGGCTCAAAGGGCCCGGCCAACAAGCAGCCCAGCTCAGAGCACGAGGACGAGGGCATCAGCAGCAGCGAAACCGGAGCCTCGCTCAGCCCAGTGCCCATCCTGGTGCTGCCCCAGAAGCCGCTCAAGCCCAAGCTCTCCAAGCTGGCCAAGCCCACCCACGGCTCCGAGGAGGCCGACGAAGAGGCCGCCACCATCGAGGACGTCATCGAGGAGCTGGACAACATAGTCAGCGAGGCCGAGCGGCAGATCAAGAAGCCCTTGCCCGTGGAGCAGGACATTGTGCCGGTCAACATAGTGCCCCAGCCACCCCGCAAGTCCCGCTCCCTGGCCCACCTGGTGGCCCACACCGAGAACTCCGACCACGAGGGCTCCGAGTACGGCATGCTGATGATCCGCAACAATGCCGATGCCGAGGCCGCCGAGCGCCTGGTGGCCATTCAAAGCTTCTTCGACGAGGCCGACTACGAGGCCCCCGAGACGGACAAGCCCTACCCCATCGAGTCCCCGGACCTGCCCGAGGCCAATGCCTTGGTCACTGCCTGCAATGCCAACACCAACCGGGAGCTTCTGGATGTGATCATGAATGCCCGCCACAATGAGGACGACCCCACCATGAAGGCCTTGAGGAAGAGCGCCTCCATCGATGCCGAAATGCACAACGTGGCCGTGGACCACCAGGAGCGCTGCTCCAGCGGCAATGGCAGGCGCCGTAAACCGGCTCCCCCGCCGCCGGCCCAGCAGTTCAATGGAGTCTTCTTCATGACCGGCATGAACACCCCCCAGAAATACCCCAAGCCGGACATCACGGCTGCCTTGCAGGCCCGGCGGGTGACCAAGAATGTGGAGCGCCTGGAGGCGGCTTTTGCCTCCCATGAGGCGCTGAACGAGGCGGGCGTGGTGCGGGAGAAGTCGCGCAGCAACCAGCAGATCTACTTCAGCAGCCACCCCACGATGCGGGTCCAGGACTTGGCCGCGTCCTCGCACTTTGCCCCCCCAAATGGCAGCTCCTCGCGCACGCGCTCCTACACGCAGGGCTCCAAGGTCACCGACCTGCCCTCGGGGCTCTACTGAGCGGCCGAGCTTCCCTCTCCTAATTTATAACAAAACTTAAAAGTAGTTTCAGTTTTAAGTCCTTACGGTGGCAGCTTAGATCCAGGTAGCGAATTTAATGTATAAATTTCGGCAATAAACTTAGACAGCGAAAGTGCCCCGGCCCCGGCCGATTAGGTTTAATCTCCAGACGATTAGCCGATCTTATCGATAAGGCGAATTGCATTCCCTCGGCCGAGGCCTGGATCAGTTGCGTTTGGTTTGCCGGTATGACGACGGTGCGCCCACTTAGACCGGCTCTGCAGGAGATTGCGGTGAGGGAGCTGAACGAAAAGCCCCACCGGCTGGCCGAGGACATAGCGGCCTTGCGGGAGTGGCTGCTGAAACAGCCGCACTTGTGCTCCTGCACGGAGGACCAGTTCCTTTTGGGCTTCCTGCGGGGGACTAAGTTCAGCGTGGAGAAGGCCAAGGCCAAGATCGACCGGTTCTACTCCCTGCAGGCGGTGATTCCCGAGGTCTTCAACGAGCACCGCCTGGCCGACGATCCACTCGTCCTGGACATCATTCGGCAGGGGTAGGACTTTAGCCACAGGACTTAAGCTTTCAGATTTAAAAAGTATTCTTCTCCTTTCTGTGCCAGCGTGATTCTGCGTATTCCCTTGGAGGAAAAGGACACTGGACCGGCTGTGACCATCATACGGGCGGGTTCCTATGACCTGGGGAAGTTTAAGTTCCAGGATGTGATACGCGTGGGCTCGATGTTCGGCGAGATTATGATGTTCGAGGACGACAATGCCTCGGTCAGCGGCTACCTGGAGATCATGGACATGGCCGGGGTGACGGGCTCCCATCTGTTTGCCCTGCAGCCCGAGCTGCTGCGCCGGTTCTCGGCCTACGCCGACGAGGCCATGCCCACCCGCCAGAAGGGCATACACTTCATCAATGTGCCCGAGTCCTTCGAGACAGGCTTCAATGCCTTGAAGTCCTTCTTCCCCGGCAAGATCAAGAATCGGGTATGTTTCCAGGCTGCCGACCTTTTAACACCCGATAGACTCTTAATTCCTTCTGGCTTTCAGGTGTCTGTGAGTTCTGATCCTGCGGCCATTTTGGAGCATGTGCGCGCTGAGCTGCTGCCGCAGGAGTACGGCGGCTCGAAGGGCTCTATGAAGGACATCACTGACCAGATGGAGGCCAAGATTCTGAGCTACCGCGATTACTTCATCGAGTCGCGGCACTTTGGGGCCAACGAGAAGCTCCGCGGCGACAGCAGCCCCGCCGC
The DNA here is from genome assembly GCA_037075105.1 of Lissocephala sabroskyi. Lineage (NCBI taxonomy): Eukaryota > Metazoa > Arthropoda > Insecta > Diptera > Drosophilidae > Lissocephala > Lissocephala sabroskyi. Next base: position 8,255 of record JBAMCP010001007.1, read on the forward strand.
CCACGGCGAGTACATCAGCCACTTCGGCCTCGACGGCTCCTTCCGCCTGCTGGACATAGACTAAAGACATAAAAGATCCAATAAAGTTACTGGGGAAAGGTTCTCTCTGGGTGACTTTATGGCTCTCTACTATCGCCAGTCATTTGGGCAATCTAATCTTATCGATTTGACTTGCACTGGCTTTTACCATCGGGCTGGGCACTTCGACCCAAGCAGTTGACGGTGACAATGCCCTCGATCAGGCCTCTGAGTGCTGAGCTGCAGAAGGTGGCCAACGAGCAGCTGAACGAGAATGCCGAGCGTTTGGAGGAGGACATTGAGGCCCTGCGGCTGTGGATCGGCCAGCAGAATCACCTGAAGGCCCGTACGGACGATCAGTTCCTGGTAGGCTTCCTGCGCGGCTGCAAGTTCAGCCTGGAGAAGGCCAAGTCCAAGATCGATCGGTTCTACACTCTCCGCACCAAATACCCCGACCTGTTCGTGGGCCTCAACTTGGACCTCGACCGGCTGCTCAGCATCCTTCGACTGGGGTAACTTCCACAAACCTTCAGCTGCTCTGATCTTGAACTCTAGCGGATTTCAGGTTGGTTGTTTACCTGCCCCGTCCACTAAACGACAATGGTCCGCGGCTGGCTTTGTTTAGGATGGGAGCCTACGATCCGGATGAGTTCCTCTTCCAGGAGGTGAGTCGGGCCAGCCAGCTGCTGCAGGAGGTGGTGATGCTCGAGGACGACGTGGCCATTGTCCAGGGCCTGGCAGCCGTCATGGACCTGAGCCACACGAAGGCCGGGCACTTCCTGCAGATGACCCCCTCCCTGGCCAAGAAGTCCACGGCCTACACGGAGGAGGCCTTGCCCCTGCGCACCAAGGGCGTCCACATCATCAACGCGCCCCTCGCCTTCGATCGAATCTTCAACATGTTCAAGCCGCTGATGTCGGCCAAGCAACAGAAAAGGGTAACAAGAAAACCCTCCAAAGATTTCTTAACTCTTTAGTATGCTTGGCTTTCAGTTGCATATCCATGGCAGCAAACTGGATGATCTTTACAAGGAGATTCCGCGGGAGTTCCTGCCGGTGGAGTACGGCGGGCAAAACGGCTCGATTCCGGAGCTGGTGGACTTCTGGGAGCAGCGGATTCTGTCCTACAGGGACTACTTTGCCGAGGAGAATCAGTACGGCACCGACGAGAGCCTCAGGCCCGGCAAGCCCATTGACTTTGATTCCCTCTTTGGCATGGATGGGTCCTTTAGGAAACTGGACGTGGATTAGGGGGCCCCGCGATCAGCTGCTTCGGTTGGGGGCAGAACTACAATGCGGAAAGGCATAGAGGAAAAACAGATTCTCGGGTGAAAAAGTAAACAAAAAATGAAAGAAAAGTTTTCCAAACTTTCTGCTTTCGGGGCCGATAGATAAAAATAACATACCCGATATTTCAGATGCTCGCCGGCGTCGGCCGCTGCGAGCGGCGTTCAGTAAACTCTGAAGATTCGCCGGAGAACGTCGCGATCCGCAGAAAAGAAAATCCCAAAATTTCCCCAGTGAATTCTCTAGCAGCATGAAATCGTCGGCCCTCTAAGCAACCCCAATCATGTAATCCAAAAGTTCAAAATATCGCAGCCCCTCCAGACGGCTCCTTCGCGCTGTCTGCGCCCCAATCAGCCGTGGCGGGTGGGCGGCCGTCCGCTGTCTGTTGTGGTTTCGGCGATGACGAGATGCGTGCCACGAAGATGGATGGCTGTCCCTCTCTCTCTCTCTTTCAGGCCCAAAATAGTTGCCTCCACGTAAATTAAAAATATTCAGACAATTATTAATGATGCCCAAAGAGAGAGGGGGAGAGGGAGGGGCGGCCTGCCCGTGGGTGGTTCATAATTCCAAGTGTTTATGTGTTTGTTGTCCTTTATTCAGTTTGTGTTCCGTGCGGTTTATGATCAGCGAAGTGCGAAATTAGCCAGGCCAGGATGTCGGGCAGGCGGGCGCAGTCCATGCCGCCGCACATGCTGGAGAACCCAAAGGCGGAGCGGGGCCGCTGCCTGGCCGCCATCTGCTTCTCCTGGAAGCTCTTCACGGTCGTCGTGTCTCATGTGGTTCTTGTGCTCCTGGTGGTGTCCTATTGCGTGGGTGGGGCCTACCTCTTCCAGCACCTGGAGCGCCCCCACGAGAAGGAAGTAAGCAAAGCAAATCTCCCGATCACCTGGTACAGTTGTGCTTGTTTTGGCGTCAGGTGAAGCGGAAGATCCAAAACCTGCGGGTCAACCTCACCGATCGCATTTGGCTGCTCTCCGACGATGCGTTGGTGCTGCGGGAGAACGACTGGATGGCCAATGTGAGCAAGCACTTGGCCAACTTCGAGAAGCAGGTGCTGCAGGCCATGAAGACCGACGGCTGGGACGGCACCGAGGACCCCGAGAAGTCCCAATGGACCTTCGCCGGTTCGCTCTTCTACTCGATCATCGTCATTACCACCATTGGTGAGTGAGATTCTCTCGCTTTTTATTCCAACTAACCTAAGGCTAAGCTAACCTAAGCAACAGACTTTGTACAAAACGGCAGGTGGGGGCGGGAGTCCTTACTCCTTTCGGTTGAGCTTGTCGCTGACGCTGCGTCCTTCCCCCAGACTCTGGGCGGCGCTCTTGCCCTCGGCTGCCGGGCTGCGCTTGCCTGAGGCCTCGTCGAATCCAAAGCCAGGATTAAAGAAGCCCAGCTGGCCGTTGGGGGAGGCCAGGCCGTAGCCCTCCGTGTACTGGGGTCCCCCGCCGTTGGCGGCGAACTGCTGCCCGGGAAACTGGGCGGGGAACTGGCCACCGCCAAATTGCTGGCCGGCATACTGACCAAAGGGAAATTGGGCCTGCCCAGCGGGCGGGAACTGGCCCAAGCCTCCCTGATTGCCAGGGTAGTTGGGATAGCCACCGGCCGAAGGGAAGCCCCCGCCGAAGCCTGTGTTGGCACCTGGGAAGCCTCCAAGGCCATTGTGGGCGCCATTGAAGCCGCCGTAGTTGCCGGGGAAGCCGCCGGGGAACTGCTGCTGCTGCGGGCGGCCTATGATGCCAGTGGGGCCGCCAGGACCCACCAAGACTCCCGGTCCACTGCCGCCAAAGCCTGTGGGAAAGCCGCCAAAGCCACCACCGCCGCCAGCAGCTCCCGGGAACTGCCCGCCATTGAAGGGATCCGGGCCGCCGAAGCCACTGCCGCCGTAGGGACTAAACTGGCGGGTGCCCACGTTGGCCTGCGGGCTGGAGGGCGGGCGGGTGGCCTCGATGTCGGCATAGTCCTCGATCTCGTCGTTCTCCGGCTGCCCAGGCAGAGGCCGTTGGGTGGTGGGCTCCCGGGTTCTAGAGCTGCGCTGGCGATCCTCGAAGGCGTTTCGTATGCCCGCGCTGCGTGAGCCTTTGATGACGTCACTGAAGCCTCGCTCGTGCCGCCGGTAGGTGCGCCACTCCCAGCGATCCTCAGCCCCGGCCGAGGCCGCCAGCAAGGTCGCCAGGCAGATTAGGAAATCGCTGCGCATGATTGTTTGCAATCCGAGCCGAGCCAAAAGTTTATTCACACACTGACCCGATTTGGGTTTCGGTTCTCCGTTTGATGTTCCGCTTCGGCGATCGACCGACTGAACTCGACTCGACCCGCGGGTAGAATAATTCGGCAATGCGACTGCCACACGCTTCTTATATAACACAAAAGGCCGCCCCCGCGCCCCCTCCGCCCAGCCAGGCAGCTCACGAAGTCAGTCGACTGTGGCGCGGCCGTTGAGTCACTGCGGCGGCCCAAGCCGCAGCTCGAACAAGAAGAAGACTTCTTGGCCGGCCAGCGGGCCAGGCGAGTTTCGTCAGAATCCCGGTGATCCGATGAATCAGGCAACGCCCCCCGGAAGGCGCCCGGCCGCCCACGATTGGGACACGTCCAAAGCCCATAAATAATCGGGCTCATCACGACAAACGCATCGATTCATCATTTTGTAATTTCCCCCCATCTCAAGGGTATCAGTGGACCGGCCAGCAATCGGGGCTTCCATTACAAGCGATTTTACAAGCAATTGCAGCCGAAAATTTGCCTATCGTGCGGGGGCCATCGACGAAATGTTGGGTTTTTTTTTTCTAGTTCGGTTTGGTTGGCTTCGTTTTCAGTAGCCGGACACAGTTTGCTGCACATGAGTTGACTGGCCCACTGCGCCATATCAGCCGGCCGCACGTGAATGACCTCTAAAAAATCCCGGCCAAAAACAACAAGAACCTGCCGCGAACTATAACGATCGCAGCCGCAAGGTCGCAGCCAACTGACCGACCCGTCTACCCCCGCAGCTGGTGAGAAATTGTTAGGCAATTGGTGAGGTGGCTGGGGCATCGTCTAGGCCGGGGTTGAGGGGGCGGTGTTATCGTCTGGGGTGCGGCCGTTTCCGTATTTGGTTTTGGCGGTTCAATTGAAACGGCTGTGAACGCCTTGGGGCGGGGGCGATAATTTCGCGCGTTTTCAGCAATTAGAACTTGGCAGTCATTAGTCCGTTTGGGCGAGCGTGGGAGCGCAGGTGGAGTTCAAGACAAGTCGTTTCCAAGATCGTTCGGATGAACGGGAAAGTAAAACAGCCGAAAATTAATCGGTCTGCGGCACGCGAGCAATTGAAATGGAAAACAACTCAGATTTCCGGCTTCGAGTGGAACAAAATTAATCTTTCCAGCTCTTCCTAAATAGGAAAGGCTTAGCTTACTAAAATTGGCTACTTGATTTAAGTTTCTGCTTAAAAAACAATGCTTTTTAATTCATTACTTTATTCTAAGTCATTAAGAATCGTTCAGTGTCTTCTGAACTTAACCTAAGCGGTTATCACACGGTGGGGAGGTCCCTCTTCTAACTTCGGTGAAGCCACTCGTCAATGGGTTAGATTTGGTTTTTTATTTCAAGCCATTGGCAGTTGGACAGCCAGACATGGAAGAATGGAAATGGCAGTTCACCCGCTTAACCTCCGCAACAGAGTTCGATAAGCATATTATCGATATTATCGAGCAGAGTTGCCAAGGTTGAACAGCGCTAATAAGACAGAGGGAGCAATACTGACCCGCCTATAGTTGCTTTGAATTTTTAAATCTTAATAAATTTCGCGCCAATCCGAGCGTAAAAGTATGCAACATATTTATTATTAGCACCTGTGTGCTAGGCTATACTTTTTTCGAAATAATAAAAATTTGCCCCTGTCTGATCGGCAACAGTTTTTTTGGTCCGGCAACCCGCGGACCGCAAAATTTGCAAAAATTTTAAATGCCTATATCTCTAAAACGAAGCGAGCTAGGACAAAGGTCAAATAAGTTTTGGAAAGGTCTAAAGGTTAACTACAATGATCAACTATCAGAATTTGCCTAACTTTAGCCATTTTGCGGGAATCGATTATTGGCGATTACACACGAAGGACATGAGCAACTCATGTGCAAAGGACCTCATATGAATAATAACGTTGCACAGCATCCATAGAGACCATCCGTTTCAAAATCGGTCCAGCGGTTCTCGAGATATTCCAATTTGAAAAAAATGCCAATGCCGACCCCCAAAGTTTCCAAAAATTTCAAATGCCAATATCTCGAGAACCGCTTGACCGATTTTGATATGGATGGTTTCTACGGATGCAGCTTGGCGTTATTCTTCATATGAAGTCCTTTGCGCGGTCCTAGCTCATGTCCTTCGTCCGTAATCGCCAATAATCGATTCCCGCAAAATGGCTAAAGTTAGGCTAATTCTGATGGATGATAATTGTAGTTAACCTTTAGACCTTTCCAAAACATATTTAACCTCTGACCTAGCTCGCTTGGTTTTCGAGATATAGGCATTTGAAATTTTTGCAAATTTTGCGGTGCGCGGGTTGCCGGGCCAAAAAAACTATTGCCGATCATACAGGGGCAAATTTTTATTATTGCGAAAAAAGTGTAGCCTAGCACACAATAATTCTGTTGCATACTTTTACGCGCGGATTGGCGCGCGGATTTAAAAATTCGGATTTTGGTGAACCAAACTGAAATTAACAAAACCAACTAAACTCCTCCAAACTAACAGCAGTAAAAGGACTCCATTGTAATTGAGATATAGCATCCTTTTTCCCTGGTTGATCTCGTTTTCCTGTGTGTCCTTTCCAGGCTATGGCCACATATCCCCCCGCACGGACTGGGGCAAGGTGACAACGATCTTCTACGCCATCGTGGGCATTCCGCTGATGCTGCTGTGCCTGTCCAACATCGGCGACGTCATGGCCACCTCCTTCCGGTAAGGATGCCGTCGTCAGCTCCTTCAGTTCATTGCTGTTTTTTTGGCAGGTTCCTCTACTGGCGGGTGTGCTGCTTCGTGTGCACCCGCACCAAACGGCCGCGGGACCGCCGTTCCCGCCAGCGGTCCATGCGCTCGCACAGGAACACCTCGCGCTCCCAGCCGCCGCCCTTCCGCCGCTCCATGCGCCTGACCCAGCGCTCGGGCAACGACTCAGGCTTCGGCCCCTCGATGGGCGTGCCGCATGCCTACTCCGACCCGGAGCTGCGCAGCTCAGGCCGCCATGACTACGACCGGGACTTCGGCGGCCACCGGGGCAGTGGGGGCCGCTCGCGCGGGCGGCACCACGAGCCGCCGCCGCCAGCCATGCAAAGGGGCGGCCGGCATGCCATCTATGACGAGGACTACGAGCCGCCCCAGCACACGCAGACGCTGAACAGGAACCGCTTCAGCAGCCGCCAGCGGCAGCGGGACCGCATGCGCGACCGCCATACGGTGGAGAGGGAGCGCTACTCGGGCCACTCGCGGGGCGGGGGGCACATGGAAATGGGATCGTTCGATGACTTCAGCGACATGCAGCCGCCGGCCAAGCGGGCCATGAGCGTGCGCTCGGTGAGGACCCCGCAAAGGCAGGAGCCGCTGCGGGGCTCCCAGGACTCGCGGGCCTCGCGTGAGCTGAGCCGTCTGCACTCGCAGCCCGGCAGGGCCAAGTCGGTGGACCCGCGGCACTCGGGGCATCACTCGGCCCACTACGAGGATGTGGACGACGAGTTGGCGCGCAAGACGCCGATCATCTCGAATCGCTATGCGGTGGACGACTTCGAGCACCGCAAGCCGGGCCCGCGCAGCCAGTCGATGCCGCGCTCGGCCCACCAGCGGCAACGGGAACGCGACCGCTCTCCACATCCCGCCGGGCAGCGGGCCAATGGCCGCCGCCACAGCCTGGGACGCACGCCGGCCCGCTATGGCAATCAGCTGGAGCTGCCCGAGTACGAGGCTTCCTCGCGGCGTCGAGACCGCCGCGGGCGCTCGCCGCGCTATGAAGACGAAGAGGAGGAACTGGACGACCTGTCGCTGTATGATGACTGCGAGTACCAGGACCACAGGCGGGGCGGCGGCGGGCATCACTACGACGAGCAGGCTGCCCGGCATTCCTCGCGGTACAGGGAACGCGAGAGGGAGCGGGAGCCGCGGCGGCAGCGGCGCAATCAGCGACTGCCGCCCTCGCCGAGGATTATGTCGCCGATGGGTTTCCCGGTGAACCGGCAGATCCGCCGGCGGCCGAGTTACGATTATGACGACGATTCGATGTATGGGGACGACGGGGACTATGCGGATTTGCCCAAGAATCGGCCAGTGCCCATTTGGCTGTGCGTGTTTTTGGTCATCAGCTACATCCTGGGCGGGGCGGCGCTGTTCAATCACTGGGAGAAATGGTCCTTCCTGGACTCCGCTTACTTCTGCTTCATCACGCTGACCACAATTGGTGAGTAGGCCGAATGAACGCCAGATGGCGCCAGTAATGTGTTTTTTGGGGGCTTTGCAGGCTTTGGGGACTTCGTGCCGGCCAGGGGCGTGAAGGACGAGTCGGAGAAGTCGATTGCTTATTGCTCGTTGTATTTGCTGTTTGGGATTGCCTTGCTGGCCATGAGCTTCAATCTGGTGCAGGAGGAGTTCATAGCCAACGTGAAGGAGGTGGCCCGTCGCCTGGGCATTCTCAAGGACGACGACGATGAGGACGAGCTCGATTGACCAAATTTATTTACACGCCAGCAAAATCCAAATGTGTATGTGTGTGTGTGAAAAATGAAATGTTCAAATTAATGTTAAAAACGGCCAAAGCCCCGAAATCCTTGGGTGGGCAGCGTGCGAACCTCAGGCCACATTTTCCTTGTTCTCCTGGGGGAAAGAAAACTTTAAACTAAGTGATTTTTGTTTTGGCAATTGGCTTACCCGCTTGAGGGAGGGCGACTGGCGGGGCGACTCCTTGCGCGGCGTCAGCGAGCGGGAAAGCGAGCTGCTCCGCTTGGACGCGGCCTGCGGCTGCTTCAAGGTGTTCGAGGAGCTGCGCTTGGCGGCCCCTCCGCGCTTCATGTTCACCCCCTCGATCACCTCGATGGGCGTGGAGTTCATGATGGTCTCCGTGTCCGACAATTCCTGCACCGACGGCTGGGCCTCCTCCGACTCCTCCTCGTCGTCCTCGCTGCCCTGAAAACCAACAAAGAATTAACAACAAATTCGCCAGGACTAAGAATTCTTCTCTCACCTCGTCTATGGTGGCCGTGGTGTCGAGGTCGGACCAGTCCTGCTCGAGGCGATAGCGGCGCACGATGTCCTGGTGCGGCGAGGTGGCCGCCAGGCTGCGCGGGTAAATAAAGTCCCGCTTCGAGGGAGTGGTGCCCGTGGCCGTGTAGGTCTTCAGTTCGCTCTGCTGGAAGCTGTCCAGCTGCTGGTGGCAGGCCTGGGCCTGCTCTCGATGCTGCTGATCAAACTGCTCGGCCTGCTGGGCCAGCGAGTCGATCAGGTCGTCGCCAAAGCCCACGTGACCCCTTAGCAGCTGCAGGTCATCGTCCAAGGGCTGCTTGAGTTGCCCCAGGGCAGCTTCCAGTTTCTGCTGCTGGTCGGCCTCCAGCTTAGCCTGCGCCTCGCCAAAGCGGGCGGATTCCTCCTGCAAGGCCGTCAAATGCTGGCGGGCGGCCTGGGCCAGCTGCTCGGATTGCTGGTCGTTCTGCTGGCTGATGGCCTGGAATGCCTCCTTGAAGTGGCCGCTGGTGGAGCAGTTGGCCTTAAGGTGTCCTTGGAGGGCGTCCATTTGGGTGTCCAGCTGCAGGGAATCCTTTTGGCTATCACCGCAATAGCAGTTGCCAAAAGTCCAGACCTCGATGCTGGCCTGGCGGGCGGACTCGTCGGCCTGGGAGTGCCGCGATTGGAGCTGGTCTAGCCGCTGGCCCAGGCTGGCGGAGTTGGACTGGCGCAGCTTCTTGATTTGATCCATTTTCTGCATGAAGTCCGCCAGCACGGTTTGCTCCTGGTCGAGCAAGGCCTGCTCGTTGGCCAGCTCGGCCTTGGCCTGCTCGACTTCCTTGCCGTTCTCCATGTTCAGCTCCTTTAGCTGATCGAGATTCTTCATCATTTTCGAGACGTGCTCGTCCACAAATTCGCCATTACTTTTCATCATAAATGTGATTTTTTCCCGCAAAGCCTGGAAGCCTTGCTCCTGGCTGCTGTTGGTGGCGTCCAAGGCATCGATGCAGTTCATCAGGTGGCCGCTGAGCTGCAGCTGGCTCTGGCCCAACTGCTCCATGATCTGCTGGACGACGGCCTGGCAGTGGGCATCGTTCAGCCCGCCCAGCAGCTGGGCAAACTCGGCCTGGGCTGCTGTCTGGGCGGCCAGGGCTCCCTGGCAAATGCTGCGCAAATTCTCAATGCCCTTAGAGGCATTGGCAGCCAAGCGTCCTTGGATCTTGGTGGAGTTGGCTGGGGAACAAATCAATCAAGAAATGAAAAGCGCCTTGGAACCTTTAGGCTTCGGCTTACCCAGTTCCTCGCGCAGCTTGGCCACGGACTCCTGTTGGTGGACTTGGTACTGGCCCAGGATCTGGGACAGGGCATCCACGCCCTGGTGCATGCGTTGGGTGAACTGCTCGCAGGTCGTTTGGATCTCCTCGTCCACATGCCGGCGCCGCTCGATGGTGTTTTGCAGGCGGTGGGTGTCCCCGGCCGCCAAGTCGGCTGCCTCCAGAATCTGGCTGGCCTGGGTGGTCAGCTCGGTCTCCGTTTTCACCTGCGAGGCCACCACGGCCTTCTTCTCCTTGTACCGCCGCTTGGTCTTGCTCAGCACCTAAACAAGGACATTTAAATCAATCTTTTATAATTGTTTGGGGGCCTCACCTTCTTGGTCAAAAGCAGGGAGCCCTTGGTGTCCATTAGCTTGTTGGCTGTGCGCTTGAGTTGCTCGGTTTTCTGGACGAGATTCATGCTGACCTCGTTGAAGATCTTCTCCTTGTTCTGCAGCTCGTCCTTGAGCGCCTTCAGCAGTAGCACCTTCTCGTTGAGCTCGCGGTTCTGCGAGTCCATCCGTAAAGTCATCTCGCTGTAGGTCTCCTCGGCCAGGTAGATGCCGTTCTTGTCGCGGGCCGCCATCAGGTCGCGTTTGAGTTTGTCAATCTCCTCGGTGTACTCCTTGAGTACCGTCTTCTTGGTGAGCTTCTGGTTCACCTCCGGCTTGTTCTGGATGTTCTTGGCCCGATGCGCGTACTCCAGAGTGCTCAGCGTCTCCTCGATGTCCTTGTGGCCTGGGGAAATGGTGGCTATGATCGAGGTCTTGGTGCGGCCGCCCAGCGACTCCTGCAGCAGCCGCGTCAGCTTCGACTCGCGGTAGGGCACGTGGGGCGTGCGCTCGACCAAAGCCGTGATGACCCTGCCCAGGGTCAGCAGGCTCTGGTTGATGTTGACGGTTTCGCGCACTCGAATGGCCTTTTCGTTGCCGGCCTTGGAGACGTTCTCGCTGCCGGCCAAGTCGACCAGGTTGAGCTTCCCAATCTTAAGCATATCCTCGCCGTCGATGCCGTTCTCGCGTATGTGGACCAGAATCGAGAAGACGGTGTGTGAGCGCGAGGACTGGGCATTCATCAGGGTGGTGGCGGTTTTGCGGCGCTCCTTGCCCTTCTCCAAAAGCTTGTAGACGTCGTCCTTGCTGTGGACGGTGATCTCCTCGAGGCCTTGTATAATAACCGAGCCCTTTTTGGTGCTGTCGTCAAATATACGAATCTTGGTGGTGTCATCTGTGGACAGAAGATCGCAGAGCTCTTCGTTGTACAGCTCCAGGTAGGAAATGCGCATGGTGTACTCCACGTCCATCATGCGCAGTTCGTCGAACAGATGACTCAGCGCACGCGGTATGATGCCAATTTCAGAGTCCTAAAAGACCGAAAACACAATTAGAGAATTCCTAGAATTCAAACTGGTTTCCAAGGTCAGCTTACGTCTTCCCACGATGACTTGAGCTCGGCGCATTCGTTGCCCACCATCGTGTGTGTTTTGCCGGTGCCCGTCTGGCCGTAGGCGAAGACCGTGCAGTTGTAGCCGGCAAGGACCTCCTCGATGAGGGGGGCGACTACGGTGGCGTAGACGTCGCATTGGCGGGACTCCGGGCCGAAGGAGCGGTCGAAGGTGAACTTCTTGGTGAGCTTGGAGTCTTGGGAGTGGCGTGTGAGGATTTCTCGGGGCGGCAGGACGTTCACAACCTCAGCGGAGCGGATGCAGCGCTCGCGGGAGTTCAAGGGTCTAAGGGGAGGGGAAATAATGAAATCGAGGCTTTGCAGAGGGAGAGAAGCAATTTACCTGACTCTCACGTAGACTTGGATGTTTTGGTTGGATTTGCGCGGCGCTTCTTTTTGAGTGCGCGACGAATTCGAAGCGGACGAGTCCATTTCTTTTTTATTCTTTTCTTTTCGTTTCCAATTTGTGCGGTTCTCCTTTGTACAGTTACAATTTGGGACGCGCGAAGCAGATGGCAGCGACAACACGACACGGCACGAGGCGTGGACTCTTGGACACACAGAAACACGAGTAAAACAAACAAAGTCACTGAGATTATTAATCTGGTGGGATAAAATATTGTTTAATTATTTTCGAACACAAGCGTCGGCGTCACCCGTTCAATTTAAAATATGAAGTGAAAATATTGCCACATCTGTGAAGGAATTCAGTGCTGCCGTACTGGAAAAGCAGCAGGCGGGAATATCGGAATGCAGCACTGCCATTCACAATAGACGAACGCGCGGAGAATTATTTAAAAAAAAATTAATCTGAAAAATAAAATATATTAACATTTAATTAACTTTATTAAATACCAAAGGGAGAGATGATTTTACTAAGCTTTACTTATATAGTTAAAACATATTATTTGATTGGGTGAGGGCTGGTTGCAGGAGAAAAAAGCGACAGCCCTGGGCGGGAGTTAAATATTATAAAATGCCGTCGAAAATTTGTAAACTATTCCTCATAAATGGTAGTAGAGGCCTAAATAAATGGCACAGGACAAATGCACCAAGACTCAACCTAATTTAATTAATTTATTTGGCATTTTTAAACATTCGACCGAAGTCGCGCCCACGTAGCCGATTTCGAGTGGAATGCAACCCTGCGCAGGTTCATTAACAAAATTTCAGCCAAGTTTTTGGTGGACTTCTCAAAATTCCTAAATTAAATTAAGTTTCGGCTAATTTTGCGCAACTGCACTCGGTGTCCACTATCCGGCGCTCTCCCTGTTGCGTGTGTGTACGTGTGCCGTCCTTATCAGCAATTGTGAGCTGGCAATTTAACACTCCCATCGCACTGTTCTCTCTTATTTTTGTTTTTGTTTTCATTTCCAGAAAAACTCACGCCCTCCACAGAGCAAAGGCGGCCGCCCCCACACATCACCCGGAGTTAGCTAATTAATGCTTAAAGTGCTTGTGGAAATCCCAACCAACCGCCCAAAAGTAAGCCCAACCACCCCCACCCACCTGCGCCCGCCCAGCACCTCAATAACTATTGATAAACACTTGACCAATTTGCAGCCAAGGTGAGGTCACCGCCACTAGAAGCACGATGGATTCCCAGGGCGAGAACGAGGTCTACGATGACATGAACTTGTACATCACGCCGGAGAGCTTCATCGTGGAGCCAAGCGGCAAGGACGAGATATTGATTATCGGACGCGTCGACCGCTCCACGCGAGTGCAGCCGAAGGGCTCCCAGCTAGCCAACCTGCGGCCCACCCGCCGCATATGCGGCGTCCTGGGCACCCTGCACCTGGTCTGCTGCGACTACCTGATGGTGGCCACCCACCGCCTCTTCGTGGGCGTGCTGAACAACTCGATCATCTGGCGGCTGGCCGGCTACGATATCATTCCCTACATTCCCAATGCCATCCAGCGCTCCGAGAACGAAACCTACTTGCACATGCTGCGCCGCACCCTGGACACGCGGTACTTCTACTTCTCCTACCGCTACGACCTCACCCACACGATGCAGCGCCGCCGCGATCTGATGCCCAACACCTTCAAGGGCCTGCTGGACCGGGCCGACCAGAGGTTCGCCTGGAACGGCTTTGTCTTAAGGAACTTCAACTGCAATAACATGCAGCGATTCCAGCTGCCCATTGTCCAGGGCTTCGTGTCCATCAACCAAGTGCAAATCAACGGCCAGACCTTCTTCTGGAGCATTGTGACCCGCCGCTCGGTGCAGCGGGCCGGGACGCGGCTCTTCTGCCGCGGCATCGACGACAACGGCTACGTGGCCAACTACGTGGAGACCGAGCAGATCGTGGAGTTCAACGGCCAGAGCACCTCCTTCGTCCAGACCCGCGGCAGCATGCCCTTCTTCTGGCAGCAGCTGCCCAACCTCCGCTACAAGCCGCGCCCGCGCCTCATTCCCGGCAAGGACCACCTGGGCGCCTGCAGCCAGCATTTCAACGAGCAGATCCAGCTCTACGGCCGCCAGGTGGCCGTCAATCTGGTCGACCAGAAGGGCGCCGAGGGCCAGCTGGAGGCTGTCTTCAAGCGGCTAGTCAACGAACTCGGCCTGGACGGAGTCCGCTACGAGGCCTTCGACTTCCACCACGAGTGCCGCAAGATGAGGTGGGACCGCCTCAACATCCTCATCGACCGGCTGGCCCACGAGCAGGACCAGTTCGGCATTTTCCATTGCCACAACGACGGCAACCTGGTGTCCACCCAGACCGGCGTGTTCCGCACCAACTGCATCGACTGCCTGGACCGCACCAACGTCGTCCAGAGCATGCTGGCCCGCCGCTCGCTGACCGCCGTCCTCCAGAAGCTGGGCGTCCTGCATGTCGGCCAGCGCGTGGAGTCCGCCTCCCCCGGCTTCGAGATGCTCTTCAAGAGCGTCTGGGCCGACAATGCCGACCTGGTCTCCCTCCAGTACTCCGGCACTGGGGCCCTGAAAACCGACTTTACCCGCACCGGCAAGCGCACCAAGGTCGGCGCCCTGCACGACGGCAAGAACTCGATGATGCGTTATTACCTCAATAACTTTGCCGACGGCGAGCGCCAGGATGGCATTGACCTGTTCTTGGGCCACTACCGAGTGGACGAGAGCGAGGGACGCGGCATTCCCTCGCCGCTGGTGAAGGAGCGCGGCTGGAAGTACTTTGCCTTCCCCTCGGTGCTTCTGATTGCCGTGGCCATGTTCGTCATCTCGTTTACATATCCGGCGGAGCTGAACACGGAGAATCTGCTGTTCATGATGTTCTGGGGCGCCATGATTGCGGTGAGCGCCACGGGAATCCTGCATTACGGCGTGGAGTTCGTGCAGTGGCCGCGGCTTTTTCCGCCCTTTCTCCAGCAGACCGCCTGACGTTAGTGTGGTTTGAGGAGGACTTGGCTTGATTCTAACGGCTTCCAGGACCCCCAACTGCATGCCCGAGAGCCTCCCAAATGTAGCTGATGTTTCGGACGGACACTTAACGATTTCTATAACTTTATGCAATCTAGGCGCGAGCTTAAATCCCGGACAATGGCCAACCGACGCAGTTGCCGCTTTAAATTAGCTCAATAAACAAATTTTGTAGTACATTTTCATCATGTTGAATAAACCAAACACACAACGAGCCTTTTAGGATCTTAAGATTCTTTAGCTCCAATCAGAGACCTGAGGAAGGAAAGGATGAAATATTCCTAACACCCACCAAGTATTTTAGGATCTAAGGATCTTAACTCTCTATTCTGGAAGGGAGAGTTTCAGTCCAAATACAACAGACCCACAAAGATCTCTTAATATCTTTCATAAAGAAGAAAGATAAAGAAAATTTTGGAATACCAAACACATAAGTCTTTCAAGATTTCGGGGTCTTCAGATAATTTTACTCTATTTCGGAAGGGAGAATGAGGAAGGAAAGGATAGAATAAACCAGACACACAAGTCTTTTTGGATCTTATGATTCTCTTGCTCAATTTCGGAAGGCAGAGTTTTACTCGAAATACAAGAGATCCGCGACTCACAAAGATCTCTTAACATCTTTCATAAAAAAGGAAGATAAAGAAAATTATGGAATACCAAACACACAACAAGTCTTTCAGGGTTTCGGGATCTTAAGATTAGGAGGAGACTTACAGGAGACTTACAAAGAAATCTCTTTATTTCATTCATAAAAAAGAATGAGAAAGAAATAAACTAAATGCATAGCAAGCCCCTAGGGATCTAAAGATCTTAAGATTATTTCGCCCTACTTCGGGAGGCAGAGTTAAAGTTTAAATAGAAGAGACCCACGACCCACAACGGTCTCTTTGTATCATTCATAAAGAAGAATGCGGAAGGAAAGGAAAGAATAAACCAAACACACAACAAGTCTTTCAGGATCTTAAGATTCTCTTGCTCAAGAGAGAGACCAAGAGATCCAAGACCCACAAAGGTCTCTTCGTATCATTCATAAAGAAGCAAAGGAAAGGATGGAATAAACCAAATACAAAACAAGCACCTCAGGATCTAGGGATCTTAAGATTATTTTGCTCTATTTCGGAAGGCAGAGTTTCAGTGCAAAATAGAGGGCCACAATGAAATCTTCAGTTCAGAAGAATTAGTGAGGAAAGGATCTTAAGTCTCTTTGCTCCTTTTTGAAAGGGAGAGAGAGTTTCAGTACAAACACAAGAGGCCCACAAAAATCGCTCTATATCATTCATTAAGAAGCAAGAGAAAGAAGGGAAGAGAACATATAATGAGCTCATAAAATCAAGGGAAAGGAACTTGATTACCCACAGGTTATCAGAGCCCGAGATGCCTAAGTTTCCTTTAAGATAGACTGAATGCCCTTGACTCTTAACTTATTCTTTTGGTTGATGATATGGAATACCTTGAAATCTTCAAGAATCATTTCATATCATGGTAAAGTTAAGAACTTCTGGCTTTTTCAATCCCACAACAAATCAAAGCTAATCCCCATTCAAGATTTCGTAGCTTCCAACTTTAGAGTCTTTGAAGAAGATCTGTATAAACATTTTGTAGTTCATTTGGAGTTGTTAGAATTTTTTGCCCCCACTGAGCAGCCCTGGAGATTGTTAGCGTATTTGGTCTGTTGATTTTTATATCAATTCATTCAAAACAATTTCTAGACACAACCAAATTTTGCTTTCCTCTTTACGCTGTTCTCAACTAAATTCCCAAAATGGCGCAAAATTTTCTGTATATGTTTGAGTTTGTGGTCGATGATATGCTGATAACGCGCGAGAACCTCTGCGCCCCCGAAGAGTACCCGACCTGCTGCGAGATCACCTTCCGCTCCAGCGTATTCGTCTCCATCTGTGACCGAGAATACGGCGCCTGCGTCGATCCTTGCCAGCCCAAATGCGGCAAGTGCTGTCTATTCTCGCTGGAGTCGCCGGTCACCGACAAAGACCGCCTGCTCATTCATCTCTATAAGAAACGCTCGAACTGCTGTAAGTTCCTCATTGGCCTCACCGATCTGGCCATCAAGCCGATCTTCGACCGGGTCAACGAATCGTTCAGCATCGAGAATCCCAACTGGGAGAAGGTCCTCAAGGACCACCAGGCCAATATGCCCTCCATCAAGCCCTTGCGTAAGAATCTAATGGACAACTGCAGTTGCTACGACTCCACCTCCGGGCGCCGGGAGCAGTTCTGTCCCACGTCCGAGTTGTCCAAGCGTTTGCTGCCGCTGTTCAATTTGTGCAAGAAGCAGACCGGCAACATTGTCCTGGTGATGCGGTTGGTGTGCAATGGGCCGAATATTGTGTCGACCTTCCCGTTCAATCGGGTGTGCTCGCGGAATCCGAAGTGCCCGGAGCCGTGCTGCGCGCCGTGTCCTTCGTGTGGCAAGCAGAAGAAGCAGGCGCAGCCGAACAACTCGTGCGATCCGCCGTGCCCACCGCCGCCGTGCTGCCCGGGCATGTGTGGTGGTGGTGGTGGCAACGGCGGGGCCGCTCAGACTGGGGCTCAGCCGCGGAAGGGCTGCTGCAAGGGACCCTGCCGAGTGCCGTCGCCGCCCAGGTGCGTCCAGGAGGATCCGTGCGAGCCGCCACCGCCAACCACAGGGAAATGCTTGCGTTACTTTGCCTGCAACCTGGACAAGCTGTGCCCCTGTGACTACTGCGAGGACGAGTTCGATCGCGGTGAGTTTTAGATCATTAAAATTTATACTGGTACCCTTTTTAATCTATGTGGATTTTTAGCTTGTCCTACGGTTCCTAATAAGCGGAAGAAGATGTCGCACATTGACCGAAAACTGCAGGCTTGTGATCCTTGCGGCGGAATTCCGCCGAAGCCTAAATCCCGGCAGAGTGGTGGCGGCTTTCCAATCGCTCCAGAAGCTTGCTGCTATCTTAGCGATGGGGATACGGTGGCTCCTCCTTGCGTGGGAGTCGTGGAAAAGGCCGGCATAGCTACCCAACAAGATTGCTGCGAGGCTGGTGAGTTATCCTTGGCCCGTTCTGCCCCCTCATCCGCATCGCCAAAGAGATCAAAGAAACGCAAAATGCTTAAGTCGAAATTCAAATAGACTCTGATTATCCAATCATAATAACAAACTCAAACTGATGGCCAATCAAAGTGCATTTTTTTTCTTCTTTTTTTCTGGTCTCGGCGGCGGCGTGAGGGGGCAAAAAAGTATTTAAAACTCAGTCCGATTGCGGTTCCTCTTCCCAAATCGATCAGTCTATCTAAATAATCGGTTTTCTGCTTATTGGCACTCTAAACTTTTATCGGTTACTTTCCGCCTGCCGACGTTGATTGGTTGCAACCCTACAGCCGTCAGCTGTTCGGCTGCCCGTCGATGAGCTCGCTTTTCGCTTATTGCATTTTGTTATCGATTCGGTTGCCGGTGGGGCAATCGTAGAAGCCGTTGAAAGTTGAGTTATTTTTTTTGGCATCATAGTATTCGTTTGTATGTTTTATAGCAAAATTTTCAAATAAAGTGACCGGTTGGCATTTAGTAAATTTCATATTCTTGTAACAATCATTTCGGTGAGAAAATTTCTTACCTTTTAAATAGAAAAAAATTTTATCTGTAAAATCGCATTCGATTTATGTTAGAGAATTCGGATGCCTCGGCCCTCGATGTCGTCGTTGATATAGAAAAATAGTAAGAATCACCCACACCCCTCCCCCATCCCTAGCCATCCTTGCAGAAAAGTTTTAATATTGTTTTCGTTTTATTTTTAGCCCGGAAGCGAGCTGTACGGAAATTGCGCCATTTACTGGTTAAGTACAACATCCAAATTGATTAATCTAATAGAATCCAAATTTCGTTTCGATCCACAAAACAACCCACACACCCACACATACATCCGCATTTAAACGAAAATTTAATTTTAACGATTCAAAGAAATGGGTAAGAAGAAGGGTAAAAAGGGAAAGAAGGGCAAGAAGCCCGTTTGCGTGCCAGCAACGCAACCACCAGTTTCACAGAGTAAGCCAAATTACCGTTATTTTTTAAATCACCTCTCAATTTGAGTCCTCCCGCCTTGAAGACGATGAATGCGACGAATGTTGCATGTGCCAATGCGACTGCGACTGCAGCCCAGAAATTCAGCCTTGCTTCATCGAAGTCTCGCGACCAGATCCCGGCCCAGAGGCCTACGATGAGTTCGAGGCCTGCCTCAATGGCAGCGGCCTTACCATACGAGTCCTCAAGGACACTCACCGCGTGGAGAGCGTCGATGATGGCTACGGCCAGGACAATTTAGGTGCCGACGATGACGAATGCTACCGCCACAGTGTGGGGGTAAGTTGAAGTATTTTTTAAGAGTCCACTGACTAAACTTTGGAGTTGATTCCCAGGAATGCGAACCGAAGCGCGAGTGCCTCAACGAAATGCTGCAGCGCAGCAACTTCGCCCGCAACCACATCAAGCGGCGCACGGGCGGCAAAATAGTCAACCACCCGAATATCCCTAAAGTTCGGGCCAACATCAAATACTCGGGCAACGACACCTGCGAGGCGGACAATTATTACGTGCCCTTCTCCAAGATCAAGGAAATGTGCGACCAGCAGGAGGCCAAAGTCGACTGCTACCGCACCCGTTTATGCGGCGGCGGCTGCCCCGTAACCCCGGCCCGGCCGCCCGACAAGAACCGCAGCTGCTGCATGCAAGTCAATCCCAAGGAGATCTCGGCCGCCATGACCGGCATCAATGCCGACACCAGACAAAAGGGTATCGAGGTGAGTCCACCTAAAAATGCCGGATTGCGTGGCTCCACCGCCGTTACGTAGGATATGTTGCAATTGCCTAGACGGCTGGCTGCCGGTGGCCTAAATGCAACTCATTGCAGATTCAACTGCAGATGCACATTCCACAAAAAAAACACTGAATTCAATTGCCTGCAATTGGCGCAGTTTTGTTAGCTATGCCGGCGGCCGGGGCGCTTACATAACTGCGCCAATTGCCGCTCCAAAAGCGGAGCCCCAGCCAGTCAGTCATTCGGTCGCTTAGTCTGTCATTTCGGTCCATAAATCTGCCACTTGGCAGCCACAAAAACGCCAGCCTAATTTGCGCTCCTTGTTGTTATTGCAGGTTTGCTACAAGACCTGCGACGAGACCGACAGCGATGTCTTCCTCGTCAAGCTGGGCAGCAAATCCAAGGCCCAGAAGAAGAAGAACACCATCGAAATTGAGCTGCGCACTCCCAAGCAACCGATCACCTTGCCCTCGCGTAAGGTCACCACGGAGACCTATGTCACCGAGGCGATCCTCGACAGCGCCATGGGCGGCAAGAAAGGCAAAGGCAAGGGCAAGAAGGGCAAGGGCAAGAAGAAGAAGTAAGCCCCAACCGAAGCCAAGAAAACCTGACATTCCCCACAACCTGGACGTACCGAAGACACTTGACCAGACTGACAAGGCCGCCCCAAACATCGACTGCGGAATTGGTTCCTTCTTTCGAGACGGTGGAGGCCGAATTCCACTTGCCAGAATACAAAATCCCGGAAAGAACAAAAGAATCGAAGTTTAGATTACAAAAGCAGAAGACCAGAAATTGAGAATACAACAAACACAAAATTCGGATCAAGTCCACAGCGACGCCATCGAGTGGCAATAGAAAGATTCGGAATTGTCGAAATTTTAAGCAACTAATCTCCAAATATCGGTTCTCTATAAACATCAATGCTTCTATAAGCAAGTAGCCAACATCAATTTATATCCTCTTTACTCACAGAAATCGGGCAGCCTTCAGCCCTTGAATAAATGTCAACTTTCGAATAATCAAATCAAAGAGTTTTCTTGGCAAGTTGGGAGGTTAAGGTTTGAATTCATATATCCTATAATATGAGATCTATTTGATATAAAAGTTAGTCTTATGCTGAACTTCATGAAATAAAGAAGAAAGCTCTTAGCTTTGTTGGGTGTCACTTATTTTCTTCTCAGCGTTGATCTGAGCCCACGCGGATCATTTGCTCGACTCAAAAAAAATAAACCCAACTATATATCAATCATAAAATATGAAAAGAGCAATAGAAATAGAAAATAGAAAGTCATCTATAAGAGGACTTCAACTTAGCTTTGGTCGTAATTGTTCTATGGTATTTTTTTTGAAGATAGCTGAAGACAGTTTCTCTTTATGGAGAGGATTCCATAATTCTCTTTAATTTTTACACCTCATGTTTTCGGGTTCTCTGTTTTGCAGTATCAGGAATTGGGTCGGTCTTGGGTTATATGGGAATAAAAGAGACCATAATTTAGAGACTCGGTATTAAAGAAACGATAGGACTGTCTTAGGATCCTGTAATCGATCGCAAAGTTCCATTTCAGCGTCAGCAAATTAATTCAGCCTTATAATACTTCTACAATATATTTTATATATGGGATATGTTGGGAGTTGATGGTTAAGATAAAGTTCAGTTTAGATTAGATTAGATTGGGATAAGTAAAGTTCAGAATACAAAGGATTTGATGGATAATATTAGATTAGTTTTGGTTTAAATTGAAATGAAATAATCTCAGTCCCCGCAAGATTTCTTGGGTTCCCAATAGTTTAGCTAAGGATTCCTCTATATTTCCAGATTCACTCTATTAAAAGACCCAGAGAGCTCCACCGCTTGTTAGCTTCACTGATTTCAATAGAAACCGCTTCCCCATTGAAAGGTTAAGTCTTTTTTATGAGCCTCGTCGAATCGTTTACTGGATGCTTTGGGATTTTCACAACGATTCCAATAATTTAATTGTTATGGCGGCCACATTCTTGCGGATTCTCCTCAACTGCAGTTATTTTTGTGATATTT
>JBAMCP010001008.1:7819-29670 GCA_037075105.1 Lissocephala sabroskyi
CGACAAATGGCAAGCCTCTTAATTGGGCCTAATATTCTACTATATATTCTTAGATGCAGCTACGTGCTGGTTGGTCTATGATGAGGGCTTTGGGAACCGGGGAAACTCTCCTAGCATTTCGATTTGGATATATGTTTTTAAGAAATTGAAGACTGGATCCTTTCGGCTCTACTTTTCCTCTACTTGTAATAGAGAGATCAGGAATTTATGAAGCAACTTAAGAGCCTTAAAACTGTTCTATTTTATAAATTCTTCTCTCTCGGAACCGAGCTTCAAATTTGGATTGTCCAACTTGCAGAACTTTCTTCTCTTCTTTCTGATAAAAAGAACCAATGGATTCATTTGGAATTCCTCTCCCTCATGCTCTTTTCCATTTGGTATCTGTATCTTTCATTAGAATATTATATTAATTGGCTGCTTTCCTCCTCTTTAATTCTGATCCTCCTTGCCTTTACACTTTCGATATATTGAAAGTCTCTTTAGAAGTCCCAAGACCATTTATATACTTAAGAAAGAACGACAAAACTTTAATTCACTTTAAATATTTGTATATTGAATGGCGAATGATATGATTTTGATGTGATGAGTTAAGATCTGTAATCGTTTATGAAGTATTAAGAATATATAAAAGTAAATCCTTCACTCTCCATTATCATCCACTTTCCTTCTTAAAATTCCTTAACAATTTCGTTCAACTACTTTAAATTCCCTGCAGTTCTTTTCTGGGGCTTGAAATTTCTTCAAATTACTTTAAAATTCTAAGTTTAAAAATTGTCAAAAGCGTGGAGGAAACTCTTTTGTGCCCTGGGGGAATCTATGATGGCCTCGGTCTGAATATTGACAGTTTACCTCGAGAAGTTCATCCCAGTGACATCCAATTTGCAGTTGCCAATTTAAGTCTCGATATCAGAAAATTTTATGTTCTCGTTTAACCTTGAAAGTTTTATGGCCACCGCCCCCAGCCACATGCTGCCCGACCAGCCAAGCTCCTTTTTTTTCTGGAGCGAGATTTCGTGTCATCCTTGCCACCCGCAGGCTTCGTCGGAGTGCCGTCGATTCCCCTCGGGCGGGCCTATCAATTCAAGCGCCCGATTTTACTTTTCGCCATATAAATAAACCAAAATGGCAGCCAGTTTTATGCATACGACGCCGTTTCGGGGTTTCCGTCGCATCTTTATGACTTTGTCATATAACTTAAACTACGGAGAATTCAATTAACTCAGCCGCCGTCAAAGCCCCTCAAGGCTGAAGGAAAAATCGAAGGCTTCCTGCATTCCGACAACTTGAGCCCCGGATCCCTGCCGCCTGTCTACCGTAATGAGGAGCCGCCCAGCAGCCGCCAAAGTCTGTCAAAGAACGTTTAAATATTTTACTGTACAAAAAAAGTTTCTGCCTCGTCTCACGCATGTGGGCGGGTCCTGGCTGCAAAAGGAAACGGGAAGGAACATTTCATTATGCCGATGGCCCACATGTTGCCAGCCGCAGCAGCCGGCAGGCTGCCTCAGACGGTTGCCCCTTCCCGCAACTGTCACGTCACCGGCAGCGGCAACAATAAAGTTTAACGGGTCCTTCGATTTCCTTGGGAACCACGAAAATGAATTGATGGCGAGTTCTTAATGGAATTTGTTGGAAACTCCGCGCGAATTCAAGACGCGGCCAGGCCAACTTGTCTACTAGAAAGGGTTGCGGTGACTGTACTTTTAACTAAATCGCTAGAAATGCTTTGGTTTCTATTGTGCGTCTGCTGTCCGAGTCGAGAAAAAGGACACATTATTTTTACTTTACTTTTGAACAGGGCAAGTAGGGGAATTTGGCAGTGACTGTACTTTGTCATAGGTGGCTTACAATAGCCATCAACATATTTTAAAGGGCAAATCAGACAAAAGCACGAGATGGAAAGCTGGAAGAGAACGAGGATAAATGGCAGGAGAAACCTTGTGAAGAAAAAGTAAGATTCTGAATTCTGTTCTTTGGAGAAAATATTACATGACTACAATTTCTAGATTACAATTCATAATTTTGAAGAACTGAAAACATTCAAAGATTTCTTTAAGCCAAAAATATCAAGGCACTTGAATAAAGTCTGAATGTAAAAGAATTCTATCAAAGTACAGTACCGCGCATTGGACCTCCAAACAGGGTTGTCATCAGCAACTGAAGTGCGCAAATATTTCTTTAATTTCTCCTCCGACTTTTTCATTTTCGGGTTTCTCATTCAACTCGCTAGCCTTTTCTGAAATGAACTCAAGCTTCCCATAAAACTGGAAAATGATTCTGCAATATTTCACAATTCCTGTGAGCCAACAAATTGTTCTTAATATCCTTTTAAAAATAAAACACCGATGTATGAAATCGATTAGCTTATATTAAGAAATAATTTGTGTAAATTTCTCGACTGAAGTCATTTAAAATCGCTCAGGAAAATTGCTTTTCTATTTGATAATTTCCCAATCAACTATGCATTTTTTGATTAAAATGCGGTGACTGTACTTTCAGTTGAACAGAAATGGCAGAAAAGCAATTTCACCTAAGCATAAATCATTCATTAGGCGAGAGTTTGGTTCATGCACCCTTAAAACTTGAAGCCTGAAATGCTGAAATTCCCAACTACCTTCAGGTGACATTGAATAGACGGCAATATTTTTTTGTTCTGCATAAAATTCCCGTTGGCTGCTGAAAGAATTTCTGTTTTTTTTTTTTGGTTGATTGATGACCTTTTTATGGTTGCCGGGCGTTGATAAAGCCCAAGCATTTCTGGCATTCACGCACAACCGCCTAGACAGGGTTCCTGGGGGCTGCCAATTGCTGACGTCAAAATGGCGAAAGTGCCGATTCCCGTTAGGCCGGCCAGGCAAATTAAAATATGGCGGTTAATTAACCCACACACACAAAAACTAAAGCAATTGCTGTAATCCTGTGTTAATGTGCCGCCCACACCCCCAGGCGAGTCAAACTTCCATCAATTGTCACTTAAAAGAGCCCAACTAACGGGACATTCGACTGCTTAAGTGTTTTTGCGGTGGTGGGCGTGGCCGGCCGGGCGGACTGTCGATTTGTCTGACCGACACGCGCTATTTCGTATGCTACGTTTATAATTAATTACAGGGCATTCGGCAGTCGCTGTCGCTGTCAGCGGCGACGTCGACGCAGCCACGAGTGCTTCCCCTTTTGGCTGTGCTGTGGGCGTTGTTGTTGCTGTTGCATTTTGTTGTATCCTTGACATTTAGAAAGCCGTTTCTGCTTCGTTCGCAGCCCTCGAAAAAAGCGGTTTTGCCGAACGTCCAAAGAGCACCAACGCCCGCCAAAAGAGCGCATTGCCGCTCTCGTCGCTCTGGTTGTGCGAGTGTGCGAGTGTGTGTGTGAGAACTTCATTTTCGGCTAGACCCTCCAGGCACAGTGGTTCGCTTTGGTTTGTTTTTGGTCTTAGTGCCCGTGAAATTTGATTTGCCCACGCATCCATCAAAGCATTTTTTGATGGCCAAAATTACCCAGGGCGTGGGATTGGTAATGTCAACAGCTGTTGGCCAATTAGCTTCATTTCGAGTGACATTTTCAGGGTGTTGAAAGAAGTAAGCATATGTTTAATTTAATGGCTGGGGAAACCTAAAAAAGGCGGCGTGGGAGGAACCAAAAATCTCCTAAATGCTCACAAATTATGGACTTTCAATGAGCTTGAGATTGAAGACGGTGAGATCTTTGGAAAAGGTCTTTAAAGTGTCTTTTGTCTTTTTCCTTCTTTATGATATTAATGGCTTTCAATTAGCTGGAGAATTAAAGACTAGAGAATTAAAGATATTTGAAGTGTCTTTCTTCTATTTCTTCTTTGTGATATCAATGACTTGAGAATGAAGAGTCCAAGGAAATCTTCAAAGTGCCTATTCTTCTTCCTTCTTTCTGATTTTAGTGACCTTCAATTAGCCGAGAAAAAAGACTCCAAGGAATGAAGTGAAGTGTCTTTTTCTTCCTCCTTCTTTCTAATATTAGTGACTTTCAATTAGCTTGAGAATGAAAACTCGAAAAAGATTTTTAAAGTGTCTTTATCTTTTTTCTTCTTTCTAATACTGAAGACTTTCGATTACAATAAGAATAAAGACTCCAGACAGATCTTTGATGTACCTTTTCCCTCTTCCTTCTCTCTGATAGTAAGTAACTTAATTTGGTTCCTAACCTTCACATTTGCTTCCTCATTTCTTCTCTTCAAAATTTACAATTACCCCAAGCTTAGTTTTCTTATTCAAGTTTCCTCCATAGAGCTCTGTTTTTTTTCTCATCTCTCGGTTATCTTAGGACCCTTCTTATAACCCAAATAATCCCAATAACTCTTCTAAAACTTCAAGATATATATTTCCATTACTTTCCTTTTCAATGAACCTTTACTTTTACCCATAAAATCAAATCATTTCCCTTTCCCCAATTACCCAACCCTCCGCTCTCTGTCTCAAGATTGTCTTCCTTCAGATTCGTCTCCTTTGCTTTCCCGCTGCTAATCCCTTTTCCAGTAGAGTGGAATCATCTGCGG
Organism: Lissocephala sabroskyi; assembly: GCA_037075105.1. Classification (NCBI taxonomy): domain Eukaryota; kingdom Metazoa; phylum Arthropoda; class Insecta; order Diptera; family Drosophilidae; genus Lissocephala; species Lissocephala sabroskyi. The sequence goes on from JBAMCP010001008.1 coordinate 12,339, forward strand.
TGGCGATAAAAAATTCAAGTCATATTCCGTCAATTATTTCAAGTATTGTGATCCATAGAGGCGGGCTAAAATTTCATAGACGAATACCAAATTCCCCACGACCCCGCGCCGCCCCGCGTCCTTATCAAAAATGCCAACTCACGCACACGAAATTTTGCATATAAAATTCCCGAATACACGAATCGCTGGCCGGGCAGCGGGGGCACAAAGAATTTGCAGGCCTGCATGTTAATTAAAGGAGGCGGCCCCGCCCCCTTACGCATACGCACACGCACACGCGCGGCTTCCGCGATGACGCAGATGCCGCCCACAAAAAAAAGAAAAAATGGTGCCAGGAGGCGGAAAGCGAAGCGAAGGCAGGCGGGTAAATAAAGTCAGCGGACCAAACATTGAACTTTTATTAATTGACTAAAAGGGGCTTACACGGCGGGCAGGGATTAGCGAGGCCGCGGGGGCCGAGGACGAGGACGCCAATTACGGTTTTGGTCCATTCACAAGCCTCCCTCGTCCTTCATGGCATTTTCAATGACACTGTCATTGCCATTCACAGCCGACAGACCAGACGGCCGGCCAGCCTTGCAATCCCAGCAGCCTGTGGGTGGGTGGACTCCGCTCAACAGGTCAGTCAATTGCCGGCTTCGGGAGACCGACCAACCGACCGACCGACCGACCGCGCTGCTTCGTTCCCACAGCCTCGTTGCCAGGCGTTGGTCGGCCAGTCAGTCAGTCAGTCAGTCGCAGTCTGGCAACGCTACGAGCAGAATGTGCGTGTCCCGTTAACCGGAAAACTTGTGAACGAATTGCTTGTCAGGAACAGCTGTCGGCTGACCCCCGCCGCCGTTGTCGTCTAACCTGAAAAACTTAGGGGAAAAAATCAGCATCGTAGGCTTCGAAAATTTTCAAGTTCGCCGCTTGTCGGCGTCACTTGATTAAAAAACTTTGGGTAAGTGAAATAACGGGATTTTTGCGGCCTCCACAGCGCAACATATGGCGGGGCATAGTTTGCGCCAAATCTGCCAACCGCTGGCTGTGTCCTTATTTGTCAATATTGATTTTCGAAGGATTGTTATTTATTTTTCATCTGGTGGGCCGGTCGATTTATTCTATGGGCGATTTCACGTGCCGACGATCTTTGCAGTTATTTAAAATTACCGTTTTTTTGTCCTTGCTCTGTTGTCCTTTGTACGCGCTGCTGCCATATGTTTTCGGCCGGCCCACGCATTTCAGGACGAGACGAGTGGGCGGGTCGGCGTGGGTCGCCTTCGATTTTGTTGGGGGCGGTAAGAGGAAGCTGGCGAAATGGTCCTTTTTAGGGGTGGGGGTGAAGGATTCCGGGCATCCAATTTCGAAGGTCATTTCATTTGAAAGTTGAATTTTTTCTGTGGAATTTTTATTAGATTTTATTTTTTCTAATTACGAATTTCCTTCTTTTCTTTTTAGGTAAGTGAAGTTTCCCCCAATTACCAAGGGGTAAGTAAATCAGCAGAACGTAGAAAAAAATCCCATTTGGGTATTCCAAACTTTTGATTTTCTTTGCCTTTTTTTCGGGAAAGGTAAATAAGTTTTTAAATCTCCTGAAAAACAAAAAGGAGCGCCCACCGAACCACCTGAACCGCAAAACACAGACCATTAAAATTATAATAAACTTTCCACTTTTTTTTTTGGGATGAAAACTCACTTATTTCGGGATGGGGTTGCCCCACCCCCAAGCCTCCAATTCCTCCAATCAAAAGTAAAATGCCCAAAGGCGAAAAACCGCAAAAACCAAACTTCAAATTTGATGAACAAATAACGAAAGTGTGGTTATGGCGGGCGGGAATCCCAAGATAAACAAAAAGAATGGATTGTTTTTCGCAGGGAACTGCGAATACTCTAAAAGAACCAGAGAGAGAAAATTTTCCTTTGATGGGATTCTATAAATCGGAAACGGAGAGAGAGACAAATTTGTCCCTTGGCAGTTTTAACTTAGCCTCTAAAATGATCTTGAAATCAATTTCAATATTATTTTTAAGTTTCCTTAAATCTATTTTAAATCTCAAGAAATCTTTGAAGAGGTTAAGAGTTGTCTATGGGGTTCTAAGGATATATATGATATTATTAGGGGATATCTCAAGATTAAGTGAAGATTATAAAACAAAGAATATTTTTATTTGATCTTCAAGAATCTTCTTAATATATTATTTTCACAGTCTTTCAATTTTGGGTTCCATTATCAACCAGCATAAGCTGAATCCTTTTCCCCTAATCAAAATGCCCGTAAGACCGCAAAAACCGAACTTTAAATTGAAGGCGAAGGAAAGGCAACAAAAGTAACGGTAAATAAAGAGAAACAAATACCAAATTATTGTGGACGGTATTCGATGAGTAGCTGTGGGTAAAGTGGAGGTTTCAAAGTTTGTTTGCCTCGAAAACAACAAAGAAAAAAACAAACAAAAAAACTCATGAAATTACTTGAAAAATAGTTGAGAATTCCGTTTCCACTCGACGATGGCAAGGACAACAACAAGAATAGCGGTGAAAATAATGAGCAGCCAGCGATAAAAACTCAATAGAAAAAACAACAACAACACCAGCAATAAAAGCCGTTATGCCGCCCAGGACAACAGCAAAGAGAATTGGAAACCAAAAGTTGAAAGGGGGCGAGAGAAAAAAAAAGGAAAAACCCCCCGAGAAACAATGAGGGAAAATAGAAAATGCAAAACTCGAAATGCAAATGGCCCCGCAGGCAGAAAAGGCGCAAACCCAAACCACAAGCGGTAAAAGTGGGTGGAGTCGGGGGCGTGGCAATAAAAATTGAAGCTTTCTGCCTTCGGGGATCTTCGACAACGACGACGACGGCCAGACTGCCAAAGTGGACAAAACTGTAAATGCGGCGAAGTTAAGGGTTAAATAAAAAACCACACGCATAACATCCAAACCCACTCCACCGCCCACCACCCACCCACCTACCACCGAAGGGTGGAGGGAACCGCAAAAGCGCAAATGCCGCTACTTGTCGGTGTCCCCCGCCCCTTGCAGTATCGTCTTGGGATCCGCCGTCCAGTTGATTCCTCCATTCCCCGAACTGTGAACACTTATTGCCTTCATTTGTGTTTACCCTTTTTCGTCAAACCAATTCGAGTCTATTGCTTGGGCGGGGAAAGATGAGACGAGTGTATGATTTCTTCTTCTTTTAATTAAGGGAATTTTCTAAGGAACTACTCAGGATAAATAAGATCAGCTTTCGGTTTCATTTCCTTGAATTATTCAAGGCCTTAAAATCTTACCCAATAATTGTGGTTTCAAATAAAATTGATCTTTATCAAGAAGTTAAGATCTTTCTTTATCTCTCTTCTCTATCCTTCTTTCTCTCATGCCTTAAGAACAAGAATTCTCAAAAATGTCTCAGTTCTTAGAAATCTCAATTAAAAATATTTCTTCCCTCACTTCATCTCTTCTGGGTAATAATTAAATAATAAGTAAAATAGAAAATATTTATCCTTTATATATTAAGAAGAATAGTTCTCGAAGATTTTTTTACATGGCTCAAATCTCAAGAAACCCAATTAAAGATCTTCCTTTCCTCCTTTACTTGGTAAAAAATCAATAATTAGTGACGAATTGATTCTCAAGGATTCGTGTTCAAGTCTGGAGAACCAAAAAAAAGTGTATCCAAAGTTCGGCTTGAATTCTATCCTCCATTTTGCGCCTTGTTGGGTTTGCGCGAGGGAACCCAACAAAATGGCGTCGGCTGCTGTTAGTGTTGTCGCCTGTCACCGCAGCTTCTGAAACCGACCGCCTCCCCCTCCCCCGCGCAGACGGTGCCATGCAGTGCAACGGTAAAATGCCAGCGCGCGTTTTCGCGGAAATTTTCAAGTGCGCACTTCAAGTAATTTGCGGGAATTTCCGCAAATGATTAAGACATTTTCCGCCACGCCTCCCGCCCAAGCCGCGATCGCTGCTCCTCAGAACACGAAAGTGGAACAGTTTAATGACGCTTGTTTGTCGGAGGTGTGGGCGGGGCGAGGGAAATGTGTCAGCCGCAGATTAGCAAAGGGTGGGGGGGAGGGGCAGCCCGCTGAGTAAAACTGAAATTAATTGTCATCGTAAAATTATGCAGAGAGCTAAGTGCGTCTGAGCCACGCCCCCTGCTTATGTCCTGGATGCCTTGGTCCTGTTTACGTTTATTTGAAATACGCTCCAAAAGTGCAGCATAAAATTTTTCCATTGTGCACTCGAAAAGTTGCAGGAAAGTTTCTTTCCCCCCCTCCGCCCACTTGAAGTGCGTAATAAATGTTTACGCAAATTGCATTTTGTGCGGCATTTCGTGTTGTAAGTGGGTGTCAAGTGCCACCCACAAACCACCCACCCCACCCTCTCTCAGTCACCTAAGGAAAGTTCTTGGGTTGCCCGAAGCGTCCCCTCTGATTTATAGGGTCGTCCCTTTGGCCAGCTAAGCAGACAAAATAGTTTAAAGTTGCGGCAATCCCAAGTTTGTCGAAAAGTTCGAAAACACGACTCGTCCACGCCCCTCCGCCCCCCACCGCCCACGCTGCCGGTTGCTTGGGAAAAAGCATAATTTTGATGTGTTTTGTCCTCGCCCTGGACGACCTCTCCGGCCCCCGCCCTCCCCTCGGCCTGCCTCTGGAGCACCCTCTGCATTTCAAACTCAATTTGCCAACTTTCCCTGGGCTCCCCCAGCCGTGACTCTGCCACTCCCTGGGCGATTTGAGGAGAGCTCTCTTCATTTGGTTCATTAGCTAAACTTTTGGTTCACACCTCCCGTTGTTGGAGGAGCCGCCCCGTCGACCCGCCGCCCGGCGAGGCTCATTAAAACTCAGCCAAGTTAACTGTCATAATTGCAATTTTAGTTTTATTTTTCTTACTCCCGCCCACGGGTATTTTTCCCTCTTAACTGCGACTGAAACTCCCCGAAGTGATCACTTTTCTATTCTCTTTAAAGCTTTTTAAAAAGGGGGAATTTTATTGCATCTGAGGAAGAGGTAAGGAGTTAAGGATTTTAAGTTTTTAGTTAGAAATTGCTTTTGTCTTTAAAGCTCAAGAATCGCCACAGTTCGGGGAGTCAATTTCTCTAAATAATATTAAAGTCTTTAATGGAATTTTGTATCTCAAAAGAGTTCTTCCCAAAGCTGTTTCTTTCTCTAAGGTCTTTGATATCTCTAAACTCTTCCATATCCGTCACAATTCTCAGAGTTTAAGTCTGACTTCCCTTTATTTATTCGTTCCATCAGGTGAGAATATTCTTGGATCTATTTTAACATTCTCACATCATCAAATCTCTCAACTAATCTTTCATTTGTTTCCCTAACTTCCATTCTATTAATTAACTTCATTTTGGTTGCTTGGCAACTCGCCGCAAAGTCCTGACGGCGGCTCTGTTCAATTTCCTTTTGATCGAAATTTTTGACGAACCTTTTTGCCTTGCATCGAAAGTAGGTAAAATGACTTTTTCCCTGACAACTCCGTCGGCAGCCTTGTCACCTTTTCGCTGTCAACTTTGCCAGGCTTTGGTTCATCAACCGTTGGAGAGACTGTACTTCCGCTGGCAGTCGCGTGAAGTTGGCTGCTCCGACGGGTAGGGGGCAGGAGGGCTTTGGGCCCATAATTAAACTGCCATTTGGCACGTAGCGGATTCTTAATGATTTTTTACAACAAAAGCTGCTGACACGTCTCCGTTGCTTGACACTGCAGTTCGCCGCGCCCCTTCCAAATTTCCACTCTACTGTGCAATTTTCAGCTGACTTACAAAATGTCGCGTTGGCTTTTCGACGACCTCAGAGCCTGGACGGTGCGGCCCAGGGAACATGCTGACGCGCATTAGCAGTGTTGCCAAAGTTCTGCATTTTTTTAAGCAGACAGTCAAAGGACATGCAAAAAGAAAGCAGCCCGCAAGGAGGGCCGGCGGAAATATCGCTGGAAAAGGCGGAGTCGAAAATCTTGTAGTTTTCACCGTCGATGTTTTCTCTGTTTTTCTTGTCACTCGGAATTTCACTTGTCGAGCGGTCGCCGGGAGAAGGGACGGGGAGCTGGGCACACGAAAATTAAGAAATTCCAGCAGGATAATTGCGTCGGATACGTGCGGCAAACAGGCAACCAGAAGAGCTATGGCCAACGGCCAAACGGAGCGCAAGGAAGCCGAAAAGGAAGACCAGCAGGGACACTGAACAGAGTTGTTAGGAAACGAAATGGAAGATTGAAATATTTTTATATAAACAACATAAAATCGAAAGAAGACAGAGAACAGCCTGAGCTACAGAAAGGATAACCGCCAAACGAAGTTACGAAGAAAAATATCTTTAATTGAAATAACAAAACCGAATCTGAACGACGATCCCCGTCGACTGTACCAGAAATATTCAAATCCTTTTAACTTAACCCTAAAATATTCAATTTCTGCATTGTTTTTCCCCACAAACAATTTGAGTCTCCGTGAGCAAAACAAAAACAGAGAACAGTTCGAGAAACAGAAAGGATAACAGCGACAAGAAGTTAAGAGAAGAAAGATCATCAATTGGAACGATGGAACTGAAACGAAGCGACGCTTCCGTCGACTGTACCCTTCAACTTAACCCTAAAATATTCAATTTCTGTATTGTTTTCCCCCGCAAACATCCTTTTGCTTCTCTCACATAATAATTTGAGTCTCGTGTGCGCAAAACTTTTACACCCCATCCCATTCTTTAAATGTATTTTCCCGGGGGCGAGCGGGGAAGGTTAACGTCCAAATGCTTGGTAGTTCCAAAGTTTTCCGCAGAGGGGGTGGGGGGAGTGTGGAAAAATGCTTGTGTGCGGCAGCGCAGCTTTTATGGGTTTATTTTTTCGGCAGGTGTGGAAACAGCCGACGGCCGTCGATGCAAAGTTCGGGGCTGCCCACCTGCTTTCCTTCGGGTCGGGATCGCTGCTCTAATGCAAATTTAGGCGCTTAAGTTGGCAGACCCGAAGTTCCTCCGGGAACGAGGGATGTGGGTTGCCAACTTTTTGGGCTTCGCTGGGTCGTGTGAGTGGCCAACTGTCGGTGTTTTTGTTGCGACTGTACCGCTTTTTTGTGCAGCGGCTTTTGCTACACGATTTCTGAATTAATGCATGGAAACTGCAAACTGCTGGGCTTGGGAATTTTTATTTCCATGGCGGGATCTTTTTTTCTGAAACTTCATGTCAGAAATTGAAATTGAATGTTTCTTGCCGGAGTTTGTGGTGCGAGCAGCGGTCGCTGTGGTTGTGGTCTGGGCTGCCAACCGAGAATTAAATTTTGTGGGCGAATGTAAATGGTTTATGTGATAAAATAGCGGTAATAAAATGTGAGGAATTTGTTGAAATTAAAGCATTTAACTAAGAAATTCTTTGCCTAACTTTCTTATCTTCTCTAAATCACAATAATTCACTTAAACTGAGAACTCATATAGTCTTAAATAAATCTTCTTGAGATTCCTCTGGACAAGGTCTTCAAGGCTCTGATGAGTCCTTAAAGCAATAAAATTCCCTTCCCCTTTCTGTGCTGCTCCAGCGGAAGTTGAACTCTGATGCCTTTCAATTTCCTTTACTGAATTTCAATACTTTTTCCCCTTTGCAAATCCCAACTGGCCCTCGTCCATAAGTTTAAATATTTCCTGCTCTCTAAGGAGCAGCGAGAGAGTCGGGAGGGCGGTGGCGGTATCGTCAGTTCATCTTCATTTTCAATTTCCCCAGAAATTCCCAATTGCATTCTCGGTTTACTGGCGTCCCCCGGCGTCAACGCCAACGCATCGGGAAATTCAAAACGCCACCGCCCAGCCGTGCACCCTGACGAGGAGGCGTGGCACTCCATCATCCCCAACGGAGTGTCAACAAAGTTAAACGAGAAACTGCAATGCAAAGAAAATTTTCTTTTCTCTTTCTCTTTTTATTTCTTTAATACCCAAAACGCACGCAACGCCGCGACTCCCGGGCCCGGACTTCCTTGTCTTTGTGGCCAGGCTGCCTTGCCCCGCGGACGCTCGTGTTGCACAACAAAACAGCACACATAATTCCGAAACAAATATGAATGTCAAACGTGACTGAAATGCAGAAATTCACAACACGAATTCATCACCACTCGGCCCGGCCCTGTTGCAGTTTCCTGGGCCAAAGCCGGAGAATCAATGCCGCTCCACGCTGACCCCTGGCAGAAAACAAACCAAAGTCTCTCCGACTCTCTTGACGGAGGTTTTTGTGGCGGCCGCTTCATTAATATTCCATGACTTTTGTGTGAGATTAGACGAGCCAACGGCAGCGGCGAGGGTGAGGAAAAAGTTTGTCGACTTTGTCAACTTGTCGATGGGCCGCCGCTCTGCGGATTGCCAAATCCTCGGCTTTTGCCAACTTTTCTGTGGGTGTGTGGGTGTGTGAGTGTCTCATGAATTGTTAAAATTTATGTGACACTATCAATCATCGATCTGGGCCGGGCAGCCGCCCCGTCCGATTTCTGTTGTCTGCGAATTCATCAATATTTGCATTTTGGCCTCTTTGCCGCAGCAGCCAGTCGAGCGCTTTTCGATCGCAAATGGCAATTGTTTTATGCATAAGGCGTCTTTGGATGGCCCTTTTTTTGGGCTTCTTTTGACAAATTGTTTTTTGAATCTTTCTCCGCCTCCCGCCAAAGGTCGGCCTGATGAATCTCCTCACACACACACACGGACTCAATTATTCAAGAGATCAAGTGTCTGGGCAAAGTGTCAAGCGGGCGTGGTTTTGGGTGGGGAATTTGTTTTTTTGGGGATTTGCGGCCAGACAAGAAATCCACAATCAGTGGAATTTTTCTTTCTCAGCAACTAATCTTTTGCGGAAAAGTTTTTGTGGTCGCCAGGAGTGGGAATTTCGCAAAGCTTAAGACTCTGACAGAATCTAGGAATCCTGAAGACATTAGGAATAAATAAGAATTTTTTTAGAAGACATGAAAGAAAAAGTTACTAACCAGAGAACTTGATTTATATCGGATCTTTGGAATCAGCGTTCAAATTAATCGCTTTGGTTTCCGAAGGAAATTTACCCTCATTTCAAGCTACGTATTTCAGTCCTAATTCATCATCCTTTCTCCCCTATATCCAATACAGTTTCAAAAATCTCTGGCAGTCTCCTCGCAGCCTAGAAAACCCCAAACTCTTCCTTACAATCTGAACTCCTTGATTTAAATGGCTTTCCTTGAAATCTTTCCCCTTATTTACCCCAATTTCATTGCACTTATACCCCACCGCTTTCTGTTTCCCCATCTTCACCATCGTTTGGTTGAAAGTTTATTGAAAACTTTGATGCGTTGTCATTGCACCCCAAAGGAGCGTAAGAGTCCTGAATGCCACTGCAATAATCTAATCATAAAGTTACCCCTTGCTTACCCTCGGCGGATTTATACCTATTTTAATCTATTTTTTTTGTTTCTTGATTTCAGGTAAGTGCCTTTGAGACTTTCTTGCCTTCCGGCCGTGTTAGTTGGGTAAGTCAGGGTGGCTGTCCATTTGGGCTGTAATCAAGGCGTCCGGGCTTAATAATTAAGGGTCGCTTGTTGTTTTTTTGTGTGCCGACCTATTAACTTTGAAAGAGGATCTCCGGATTCCTTTGTTGGGCCATGGAATTCAGGGGTAAATCGGTCGTGTGTTTGCCTTCCACTTAAGCATCCCGACCCGAAAAAAATAAGCCAACAACAACGACGACGAATAATCGGCTCAAAGTTAACTAAAAAGCGCAATTTACAACGCCATCGACGTCGCGACGAACCCGTTCATGCCATCCCCTCCCGAGCGCTTCGTCCTGCTCGCTGTTGGCGCATTTTAATTGGCAATTTTGTCAGGTGGCAGCCCGTCCGGGAGCCGGAGCAGCAGCAGCCACGGTGGCAACACAATAAGCCCCGGCAGGCGGGCGGTTCGGTTAAGCGAACTTCCCCTTTACTTTCCATCCTTCGTCCTGTGCTGCGTTTCCCGTGCGCAAAATGAAGTGAAAAGGCAAGAACGCTGCCGGGTTCGTGGCGCCCACAACGCGGCTACCTCGAACAGCGTCGAGTAACAGCAGCTGCGAGTCCTTAACGCCCCGGCACAGTGGGTAGGGGCCCATGAAACACACTGGAAATTTATTACTGAATTCAAGAGAAAGCTGGAAGCGTAATTGGCGAAAAAACACAAATAAAAGGGGGAATAAGTGTTGAGGTTATTTTCGTTAAAAGACAAAGTCGCTCGGATTTATTTTTTGTCCCCTTTAAAAAGGGTAAAGGGTAACAAAATTAAATCCTCGAATTTATGGGCAGAGAAATTGTGATTAATTTTATGGTCCTTAGGGCCCGTCAGGAATGAAATGGGAAACCACGTACCAATCGTCTTAGTTGTAGGGTATTTATTAAATGGGTAAAAAAGGCTTCTCACAAATTTTGTGGATTTTTAGTATTATTTTGAGCCCCCAAAAGGAAAGTTTAGTTTCTTCGCAGGTTCCCGGTTTTTTCTATGTTACTTTATACAACAATATACCATTTACCCTTGCATAACTTTTAACGACCTTCTTTCTTCAAAATACTAATTAAAGTAGTCAAATTTTATATTCTGTAGGACTTCCTTAAAAAGCACTCACTTTCATAAAAGTACCCTTTGTCTAACAATATACCCTATCCCCCCGCTTAGCCCTGAACGACCTTTTTTCCCTAAAACGACACTGTTCAGTCTATTTCCCTCCTTGCTTTTCAAATATTACCCTCTCTCCCGACGCGCAACGCATTTTTTTCGGTTACCCTAAAGTGGTAACCACTGTGCGTACCCTCGAGCTCGCCTCGTTATTGTTGGTGTTGCTGCCGTGTCAGCGGGTAAAACGCAAAGCTCCCATGTGAGCATAAACAAACAGAAGGATCCTGCGGAGGTGGAAAGAAGCGGGAACCGAAGCTCCTTGCAGGGGGCACCGGAGGACGGACCCGAGGCGCCCACGCGTCAGTCTATCCGTTAACCGCTCCAGCCCGCCGCCTGCCAGACAGGCCCGAAACCAGCGTCAGTGAAATTCCAACCCCCTCCCCTCACTCCATCCTTCCTGACACGCTGGTTAAACAAACGCAGGCGCTTTGCCTGGAAAACGAAAATTGACACTTTTAACAAGTCAAGGCAGAAATTGTCGAGGGTTTAACCCGAAAAAAAACGGCGGCGGCATCCCGGATGTTGCGAGCCGTTTAGGCGGACGGACAGACGAGGGGGGGGAACCATCGCAGGGTTTTGATCACGCGGCTGTTTGCCAATTTGCACGTCAACTTTATTTTTTTTTGGTGGCCTCACTTTCTAAAATTTTGGAAACCCACGCAACGACCCTCGTTGCCGGCCGACGCGTGGGCGAGTCCTGCATTCCAGCCCGCAGGGGGGGCTCCCAAATTAAATGGATCCGCCGCCCACGCAATGGGTGGTAGGGTCGGTGGTTCATAAATCACTTTTGTCCTTTGGCGCTGCGTCGGCGGGGGCGGGGGTGGCGGTTATGGGGGCGGGGCAGTCGGTCGACCGCATGGGAGTCCGTTTGGTTTCGAATTGCGCTTTTAATGTTGGTGCTCTGATCAAATTCAGATTTGCTGCTGTCAACCGAAACTGCCCCAATGATATGGCCACCCAGACACGCAAACCCAACGCACACGCTCCAGCGATAAGCCGGCGAGGGCTGTCCGAAGAGTTGTGAAGAGCTCGTGAAGGAAATACCCGAGTTTTGTTGAGATATTTAAAATTTTTGCTTGGTTGGAACTAAGGGAATGAGTGTGAAGTTTGCTGTGTTTGGTTCTCCCGGAAAAGTGGAGCCATTCAAGCTTTCCAATTTAGATTTATAGCTAGTGTTCTAGGGGTAAGGGGTAATCTTCTCCCATTAAGCTGTTTGATGAGATTTAGGATGGATAAAAGGAGATGTCGACCCACAGAAAGAGATCTCCCAGAAAATTCGAGCCAGTCCAGCTTTCAAGTTTAGGTTCTTTGTTTGTCTGCTAAGGGTAAGGGGTAATCTGCTCATGCTAAGCTGTTTGGAAAGGTTTGGAATGGATTAAATGAGATGTCCACCCAGTAAAAGAGATTTTAGAAGAATATTCGTGGCTTGGCCAGCTTATCAAAGCAGGAAAAAAGCCCCAAACTAATTTTTCCCTAGCCTCTTACCCTTTCCATACAATAAGGGTAAATTGTAGTAATTTTCTGTTTAAGTTTCTTTTTCTTATACCAAAACTTTTTAGACCCAAAAACTACCCTATTTGTGTTTAGGGATCTTGTATTCCTGCCCCCCTAACTTGACCACCACCCCTCGCTGGCTCTCTAATTGCTTTTAGCAGCCCTCGTTGTTGTCTCTCTCGCTCTCCCGGGTCACAGAGACTGCCGTGGGTGTAGGTGTATGTGTGCGGGTGTGTGTGTGGGCAGTGTCGGTTTACATTGAATGACGCCTGACTGATGACCGAATGGACGGACCGATGAATGTCTCTATCGTCATCGTCATCGTCATCGTTCTGTTTGCGATTATCGTGGGACGCGGGAGAGGTCATTAAATTTATGGAAAATCTGCACTACAAAATGTTAGATGATTTATGGAGTCGACAGAGAAACCCCAAGAAATTGCACAAATCCTTTCAGATGAAGGAAACTAGAAAGGGAGGTCGACTGGGAGGAAACTCCATTTCGTCTCATTAAGCTTTGGTCACTTGCCAGTCAATTGCCATTGACACCTCCGCCCCTCGTCCTTTGTCATTCCATCAGTTTCACTCGCATGGATATAAATTATAGATTATTACATTTACAGAGGGCCCCCAAAATATCAAAGCGAGGCTTATTGTTGGCCGAAATATACGGGCAGCCGGCCGGACAACCTCCCCCTGCTTTTGCTTTTGTTTCATTTAGCGAAGGACGAGGGCTGGTGGGGGTGCGGCGCGGGGCGGTTCCAAATGTCCATTATGGATGGATGTCCATTAATGGGCCATGTTTTCATGGTTATGTTATCATTAAAATTGACACGCGCTTAGGCTGCCCACACGCACTGCGACACCCGAAAAGTACAGTCACCACGACAAGGCAAGGATCACGTTTCTATGAATATAGGGTCGTCCTTAACCGCTGACCCTAAAGGGCAAGGAATTCACTGTAGAACTGGAATGGAATTGGAAAAGGAAGTATTAAAAAAATCTTCTTTTCAATTCCTCAAAGGAACGAATGGAATCAGAACACTTTCAAATCAACAGAATCCCAAGAATTCAATGTTAATTCGTTTGCCATTTCAGCTTTCGCGTTCCCGGAACATTGGAATTAAAATGAAATCCTTGGAATTCTTTTTAAGGAATTCATCTTTAATTTATGTCTTCCTCACATTTGAATTGCCATCAGTTCCGCTTGCCGGGCTGCAAGCTTAATTTGCCAGATTTCCTTCTTCCCCTACGCCCCCCGCCCCATTCCTCGAGGTCGACCGTAAGCGTCCCTGGCGGTGACTGTACTTAGCTGGCGGGCAAAAAAAACGGTTCTTAAATTCTTGAAATTAAACTAATTCCACTCAGCCGAGCCGAGCTCGGCGTGGGGGGGACGCGGCAACCTTGAATTCTTGGCAACAGGAAAGTCAAGGTGGGCCTCCCAAGTGGGCGGGGGCGTGGCATTGGCAAGGACTACCAAGACGCTTCAGCGACGACGCCTTCGCTTGGCTAAGCCGCGTGTGCATACCCCCCACCATGACCCCGTGACCCCGCTCCCCCTTCCACCAGGACCAAGGGTCGGCATGACACCTTCCCCAGAACGGATGCACTTAATGCAATTCCGTTTATTTTGTGCCGAGCGGCTGAGAGTCCACCGGTTTTTCTTTTTTTAGCATATTTTCCGACATTTTCTTCGCATTTTCCCACCCGGAATTTGTTGTTGTAATTCTGCTCGTTGTTCCACCAACTCGACGAGATTCCTTTCTGCCTTCCTTGAACCTTCCACTGACTCTTTGACTCCGCTTTTCCTTCCTCTGCTCTGATTTGCTGGATTTAAGTTTTCTGTTCACTTTTTAATGGGATTACCGAGCAAGTCCGGGTGGGTGTGTGTGTGGGTGTGTGTGAGGGGGTGGGGGGAATATAACTAAATGTTGGCTCAGTTTAAATACAAATTTCCACTTTCAAAAGGATTTTGCCAACTTCGCCAAGTTCTTTCTTTCTCAGCTTAAAGTTGAGAGCCAATCTCAAGGAAATTACCGATTTAGGATATTATTTATCGGAGGTTCTCGAGAGCTTAAAGTAATTTAAGGATCTGTTTAATTTTTAGGAAGGGAATCTTAGGAAAAGAAATTTCATTTTGGTCTGTGGGATTATTTTCTAAGATCTCAGAAGATATAATAATATAATCCGAGTTAAGAATCTTTCTATCGCTTAGAACAGAATTCCCTAAATTTATTAATTTTATTTTAATTTTATATAGATCATAATTTTAGATCATCGTTCAATTTATTTTACTTTAATATAATCTACGACTATTTTTCTTATAAATTTTAAGACTTCCCTTACGGATCTCAAAACTTTAATTTAACCTTCCTCACGATTCTTTTGGGTTCCCTCTGAGGATTATTAAAGTGTTTTTATTTTGGTTGCTTTTCGCTTTCTTTTGTGCTTTTTAATTGTCTTTCTTTCTTCGCGTTGTGTTTAATCCTTCGTTTTATTTACAATTAAGAAAAAAAAATTCGAAAACAAATCGCCTTATCCGTCATTCCACCCCCACCTCCTCTATCCCTCACCCTCTTTGTCTCACAACGGTAAAAACTGCACACATACAAAGATTCCTTTCTAATCGGCTTTGGCTTACTCCTCCCCCGCCCCCCACTCCACTTGTTCGCTTATCGTTGCAGTCACAAATGCAAAAAAAAGAACCCAAAAAAAAAAAAAATCGATAAACGACAAATACGCCCACAAAATTCGACGTGCTTTGTTTTATTTTGTTTACTGCCTTTTTAGCATATTTTGAGTTATTTTCTCGCGGTGCCCAAAAAAAAAAATTGTCATATCAACGACGACAACAAGGCGACTGACTCAGCAGCAACAACAACAACGCTGGCAACTCTGGCAACAATTTATGTGTGCAGCGCTCAAAACAAACACGCTGATTTCCATATGGCAACGCGGCAGAGACGTCGGCGCCGGCAGATTTTTTTTTTCGGCAGTTTTGTTGTTGTTTTTGATAACGCGACTTACGTGTGTTTATTTTTAGCCAATTGCCTGCTTGTTTTTGTTGTTTCAAATGCAAATACCGCTGGCCGGGGGTTGGCCTGGGGAGTCATGAGTAGTTGTCGCGTGGGGAGGGGGTGACAGCTGACGTCAGGTGGAGCGGGTGGGTGGAGGGAAGCAGACAGACGTCACGCGAAGAAAAAGAGAAAAAATGTGATAAGAAATGCAATAAGCGAAGGGGGAGGGGGCGACTGCTCATAATGAGCATTTAATTTCCTAGCCGTAGGCAAAAAAAAACTAACCACATGAAGAAGAAGAACTAGGCCCGTTAGTTTGCCAGGCGAGAGAGCGAGCGAGACAATGAGAACATCTGGGGGGCGGGGTAGCTATTACAGTAATCGCCGCTTGCTGCCGACGTCGCTGCCGCTGCCGCTGCCGTGATGCTGATAATTTTTTTGCCGCATTCACACCCCCGCACCAGCAGCAGCGCCGGCAGCGACGGCCGCGCTCGCACATTGGTCGGCGGTCGTGTAAACATTTTTAGCAGCCAGCATTTAATTCCCTCGTACGTCCGTCCGTCCGTCCGTCCGTCCGTGTGTGTGAGCGAGTGTTGGGGTGATGAATGTGGCCGATAAGCAAGAAACCTCGACTCGGTCTCGCAATTTTCCGCACCCGCAACTATCCACCCCACACACACACACACACACACACACACAGTATTTTCCATATGGGCGCATTTATACGCATTCGATTTCAATTGAACGTCTTTCTCTCCCTCTCGCTCGCTCTCCGGGGGTTCCATTATCGCCTTCTATCCCCGGGCCCGCTTCTTTTTTCGAATCTTTCCGAGAATTGTTTCCCGTTTTTATCAGCTGATATTGTGAGCACCCCACTCCCTGGCCCAGGAACGGGAATAAAATGTAAGCCATAAAATTGCCATTTTCTATTGGAATTGGTTTTTCCCCCTCCCCATTGCTTGGCCCTTCGTCTTTTTATCAAATTTCCCTGATTTCCTTTTTGTGCAATTTGATTTCATTGGTAGGCGTGGCAGGAATACCCCAAAATGTCTGGCCGGGGGAATTTTAATTTCCATTCCAGTTTAATCAGTCAATCAAAGTTGGTTAGACGATCGATTGAGGAGGTGGGGTGACTTATGGGCAACTCAAAGGTTTCGCATATACGAGCAGACCGGTTTTCTAGCCGGTAAATTTGAGCCAAAGCCTATTAACATTCACCAACTGCAATAACGTCTACGAGATTTTCTATGGGAATTTTTATAGCCGAAAAAAAGAAATACCTTTGGAAAAAAAAGCACAAATCGGCTTTGTCCAAATCGGGGAAGGTTTACCCGCCCGACCAGCTGTTGGAATTGCAGGCCAACCCTCCGCCTCCCACTGATGAATGACTGAGCGGCGCTTAATGTTTGCCCCACTGTGCAAATTTGGGTGGTGGCGCTGGCTTCGCTCTCTTCGCTCTCCCAAACGCCCAATCACCGTTTCGCTCTCTTGAGCTGGCAGGTTCGTGACGTCAGCTCTCTTTGGTGCGGCTCTCTTCGGCAGAAACACCCCCGCTGCCGGCTGCCTCTTCCGGTGTAGCGCACGCAACTGTGAATTTTGTGGGGTGGTGGTTGTTTTTCGGCAAAAGCGTCGGCCAGAGAGAGCGAAGCCGAAGCTTCTG
Source organism: Lissocephala sabroskyi (assembly GCA_037075105.1). NCBI lineage: Eukaryota > Metazoa > Arthropoda > Insecta > Diptera > Drosophilidae > Lissocephala > Lissocephala sabroskyi. The sequence continues at coordinate 29,125 of JBAMCP010001008.1, forward strand.
GGAGCCGGCAGGGCGGGGTGCATACCGGTACTTTTTTGCGATTCCCTTTAGCTCCATTCATTTAGCGGGGCCTCCGCCATTCATTCATACGCTCTCTCTGCGCACGCCCAACTGCGCTCTCGCGCTCGTGCGAAGTCGGCGCCGGCCGAAAACCGGCAGCGCCGGCAGCGGCGGCGGTTCGTCGGGCAAAAAACTCTCGCTGCGCTTTCAGTCTTCATTCTGATCAGCTGCTGGCTGGATTGTTTGTTCAAACTCGCGCTCTCGGCCTCCGTTGTTCTCTTCCCGTTTTGCGTGCGTGTGTGTGAGTCCGTTATTTTTTCTTGTCTGTACTTTGTCCAAATCGCCAAACGAGACACGGCAGCGACTCGCAGCACGGCTCGGCGCACCAGCTGTTAAAAACGAAAAGGAAACGAAAAAAAACTGTAAAAAAGAAGGGAAAAATTTATAAAAATTTTTTAAGTGATTCGTGCGGTTTTTGCCCCTCCCCGCGCGCCCGCTTTGCTTATTGCCAGAGAATCTCGCCAGTCTCTTTGTGTCGTCTGTGTG